>PITA01004383.1:0-124345 GCA_004023965.1 Spilogale gracilis
AAAGATGCATATTTTGGAATTTGTTCAGTGGGTTTCTAGGAGATTGGACTAAAAAATGGAATATTTCATTTCTCCTTCCTTACCCCACATGAACCCAATTAAATAAAATTGAAGCAATCAAAGAATCTACAGTTATTGAGAACATCAGACTTCAAAATTTTGACCTGATGTTTTTCATACTTTGGCAAACTTAGTTTTTTAAAGTTATCACTTTGATTATAAGAAGTGTTAGTCTACTAGAACAGCACCAGTTTGGATGGTAGGAAATGGGTGCATAAGATGTGAATTTTTTTTTTTTAAGATTTTATTTATTTATTTGACAGAGAGAGATCACACGTAGGCAGAGAGGCAGGCAGAGAGAGAGGAGGAAGCAGGCTCCCTGCTGAGCAGAGAGCCTGATGTGGGCATCGATTCCAGGATCCTGGGATCATGACCTGAGCCAAAGGCAGAGGCTTTAACCCATTGAGCCACCCAGGCACCTGAGATGTGAATTGTTTTACTCATTTGTTTATTCAAGCAATGCTATTGATTACTTCCTCACATCATATAGTTGCTTTGTGTGAGAACTGGATTCCAGTGTTTATTGCACTTGACCATTAAGATGCCATTTACTCTTTCCAGAGCAGGCAAAGTAGTAGACACCTCATTATAGTCAACTGAGGAATAAAATAAAGGATGGGACTAAGTGCCTACTAGTCCTTAGCTTAGTTGTAGAATGAGGGAATTTCTCTTCTCTTCTTTCTTTCCCTGCCCACCTTCCCTGTTTCTTTTTCTTTTTTCCTGTAAAACCTAGGCTGATGGCAAGGAACTGCTAGAGTGTTTGAGACACAGAAGAAGAGGAATAATTATCATTGTAAGATACTAGAAGATGGGAATAAGAGAACATGAGTGGAGGGATAAGCTTTAGATAGGTGAAGCCATACTGTTTGATTTAAGAGGAAATGTGTACAGATGGATAAGTGAAGGTATATAAGGAGAGAGAGAGGGTTAGGTAGTTGAAGGAGTCAGGTGGCCTATATTTTTACTGATAAATGAGTTAACTTCATCTGCCAAGAGTGAGTTTAGGTAAGAAATTTGAAAAGAGGTGAGGGTTTGTAGTTGACCAAGGATAAGTAAAAGGATTGATGAGTCATTTTGAGAGCCTGAGAATGGATTTAATTGACCCAGTTCTTCACTTCTGCATTTATCTCTTCCATATTTTCCCCATATGAAGAGGTTGAATTGAATTGTGTGAAAGTGGGGTTGAACTGAAGATTAGTGGTTTGAAGGAGCTGTTGGGTGAAGGGTAAAGGTGGGAATGGGAATTTAGGATGCTAATGAGAGGGCAGTGAAATGATTGGTAGTCTGTGGGGAAGAGGAGCATGTGTAGAAATGATAGACTCAATAAAGTAGAGGGATGGGGCATGGTTTGCTTTGATAAGGTCAAAGAATAGATGAGGGATAGAAGGTTATGGCCAGAGATAGATCAATGTTTAGTTTTAGAGATGGAATAAGTGTAGGTGATGATGAATTTCAGGTTAGGGTCACTGGAATGGATTATTGGGAAGAATGCAGTTGTATTTGTTTAGGGGAAGGATAATTGAGGTATGTATTTTATATAGATTGTGCCTTGAAATTGCCCAGGATAATGACAAGATTGGTGTTGGTAAGGTAGAAGGATCTTAGAGCTAAAGGCTTCATTAATGATGTAGAATGTGGAAGAAATGAGTTCAATAAAGAACATTACATTCTAGCCAGATAGTATACCTCTTAAAGAGGAGTGGCTTTTATGCAAATGTGGAGGAGTTTTAGCCTGAAAGCAGATAATAGGGGGCTAGGAGAATACAGACTTTCTTCTGGCTCTTGTGTATGTTAGGTGTTAGAGAAAGGCCCACATTCATTTAGATGTATTTTATAGAGCAAGTAGTTCCAGAAAGAGAAATTAAACTTTATACTATTAATGACTAGGAGGTGCAAGACTATAGAATTTTTTTTTTAAATGAAAGCATGAGGATTTCTTTTCTTTCTAAAAGATTTTATTTATTTGAGAGAGAGAGAAAGCGAGAGAGAGAGAAAGCAGAGGGAGTGGCAGAGGGAGAGGAAGCAGGCTTTCCGCTGAGCAGGGAGTTCCATGACTTGAGCTGAAGGCAGACACTTTTTTAAAAAAATTAAAATTTTTAAATTAACATATAATATATTATTTGTTTCAGGGGTATAGGTCTGAATCATCAGTCTTACACAATTCATAGCACTCACTATAGCACATACCTTCCTCACGTCCATCCCCCAGCCACCCGATCCCTCCAACCTTCCTCCCCTCCAGCAACCCTCAGTTTGATTCCTGAGATTGAGTCTTTTATGGTTTGTCTGCCTCCCCAGTCCCATCTTGTTTCATTTTTTTCCCCTCCCTTCCCCACACGACCCCCTGCCCTGCCTCTCAAATTCCGTATAATTGTCTTTCTCTGATTGTATTATTTAGCTTAGCGCAATACACTCTAGTTCCATCCATGTTATTGCAAATGGCAAGATTTCCTTTTTGATGGCTGCATAGTATTCCATTGTATATATACATAGCACATCTTCGCTATCCATTCATCTGTTGATGGACATCGAGGCTCTTTCCATCGTTTGGTTATTGCGGGCATTGCTGCTATAAACATTAGGGTGCATGTGTCCCTTCAAATGGGTCAACCAGGAAATTAAAGAAGAATTTAAAAAATTTATGGAAACAAATGAAAGTGAAAATACAACTGTTAAAAATATTTGGGATACAGCAAAGGTGGTCCTGAAAGTAAAGTATATAGCAAGCCTTTCTCAAGAAGCAAGAAATATACAATATTCAACAATATACAAATATACAACCTAACCCTACACCTAAAGGAGCTGGAGAAAGAACAGCAAATAAAGCACAAATAACTGAGCCACCCAGGCACCCTGAAACAATGAGGATTTCAAAGAGCCCAGTGGAATTGATTGGGCATAAGAAAGAGGCAGGATGATAGATTGAGGTCTGAAAATATAGTGGAATATTGAGATAGCAGTTTGAAGACTTATTGTGATGGGGTCCCTGTGTAAAGTATAGATATGGAAACCAAACAGTGATATTTGCTTAATTTTGAATGGGAGAGAAGCATATTAGTGAAATTACTGAAATGTAATACATTTAGAAATGATAAAGACAGCCTGACAGCTTTACACCATTAAAAATGAAAAAGGGTTGATTCTGACTTGCATGTAATAGTGTGTCCACTGGGTGTCAGTGTGGCTTCATGTTTAGTTATACAAATAATTAGGTATAGCTCTGTGTTTGTGGAGTCAGTATTACATGGATCTTCTGTCTGCTTATTTTTCCTTTTTGTAGTGAATTTGATATTATCACTTTATGTTTATTTTTAGGTACAGCTATTTATCACCACCGCAAATAAAGCAGATACCTATTCCTAAACTGGCGGCTCCAAACTGTCTTGTTATTACTTGGGTGACCAATAGACAGAAGCATCTACGTTTTGTAAAGGAAGAACTTTATCCTTCTTGGTCTGTTGAGATAGTTGCTGAGTGGCACTGGGTAAAAGTAAGTTGAAAAATTAACTTATTTGTTAATATAGTGTGACATATAATTCTCATAAATGAAGCATCTAATTTTTAACACTTAACATGTCACTGCTCTGCTCCTTCAAAACAGTCTATTTAAAACTTTTACTTTGATACTAACTACTTTTTTCTTTTTGATGCTAAATACTTACATCTTCTTGTTCTCAAAGGCTTTTTACTTTTTTGTTGTTGTTGTTCTGTGCCTTTTTGTAGTAGTCTCTCACTGCTGGCCTTAGGAAATATTTGATTCAGGGAGATGTTAGGATGACATTCTAAAAAGCTCTGATGTCTGTGGTTTAAACAACAACAAACAAACTTTGGAGAATCTTTCAGTAATCATAGAAATAGTGTTCTTCATCTTCTTGCTCTTTACGCATCTACAATTTCAGTCACCCTTTCTGAGTTCTTTTCTGTTGTTTTTTTTGTTTGTTTTTATTTTTCTTTTCTCTTATGTTGCTGGGATGGGAGGGAGAATAACTAAGTAACCGAGTATGGAAGAGGTGGAAAGAACCAAGGACCTTACATACTTTAAATTTTAACTTATGTACTCAGTACCTTATGTGCTGCTATGCCTATTTTTGAAAGAAATGACTCCAACTCTTGGATTGGTTGAATGATCTTTAATATCTCTGTTTACTATAAGAACAAAAAAATACAGAAAAATAAGGCATCAGTTCAGAGTCCATTGGACATCCTTTTAAAGATGCATTGTCTCCTTAGATGAATTTTGCATAAGCCCTCTTATGTTTTGAAAAGATAAGCCAATCTGTTATCAATTGAATGTTTAGTATTTATATAGCTGATATATTCTTTTTAGACAGGAGAGTTCTATTTTTATGTACTTTATATGTATTTTGTGGTCTACTGGTAGACCTCCTATTTTAATGGACTTAGCAAGTCAACATTAACAGCTGTGTCTTTGCTTTTATAACATACTTTGGGCTTAGCTTTGGTTCATTTGGTATATAGGACATTGATGGAAATGTAAAACTCCATTCTACCCTGGACGTTATGACAGTTCTTTTATTGTCAGAGATGGGGGCCAAAGTCAGGAAAATCAAAACCAGTAAAGTATTAATACATAGAATCTGAGACTAGTCTATTCATTTATAGTACTAATCAGTACAAGAGATGATATGATAAGCCTAGAGTTTAAAACAAAAATACAGTATATTATGTGAAATACTACTAGGTAACTGTATGTACTGTTGTAACAGAGGGAGAAATTTTCATTGAATATAAAATATATTCAAAGAATAAGAATTTGACTATATTTATACAACACTTTGTGGAAAAGATACTGTCTTGTGGGCTCCAGAGGTGATAAAAGGACTTTACTGATTTGGCTTTTTAGTTGTCTTGATATTGAGTAAAAGATTTAATAGATAATGGATATGAATATTCTGATGGTAAAACTATGTATTTCAATGGTTAGTTAATAAATTGGTATTGCTATTACAAATTGTGTTTCCAGTTTGATTAACTTTAAGTGAGTCTTTGAGAGTGTGATCACTCCAGGGTGAAATGATAAAATTGAATTTCTGGATTTATAATGCCAAGGGATTAGACTAAGTATTGTCTATCTTATCAGTCCCTGAGCTTTTTTTTATTACTAATTCTAGCTCTGACAGTTTTAATGACAGTATATTCTATAAAGTTTAATAAGTTATACTTCATTATAATCCACTTAGTCACAGAGCCAGTAATCAGTAAATATTATTTGAATGAATAAGTGAATTAATGGTAATATAGTTTCAGGAATACATTTTAATGAAAAGTAGATTTTTATGTGTAAGATGATAAAGTGATACTTAAAATATTTAGTCACTTATATCTGCTCTGTCCAAGTGATGCTCACTAACCATATGTGGTTCTTTAGCACTTGGAATGTGGCTTGGCAAATTTGATGTTAAGTGTAAAATATACATTGGCTTTCAAACACTTAGTATGAAAGAAAAAATATACCTCAATAACTTTTTGAATTTATTACATATTGAAGTATCTTGGATATGTGAGACTAAGCTAAATATATAATTAAAATTGCTTCCACATTCTTCTTACTTTTTAAATGTTTAATATTAGTAGAAAATTTAAATTTTCTATTTTAAATTAGTAGAAAATTTGAATTACACATGTGGTTTGCGTTTGTGGCTTACACTATATTTTTATTGGATAGCACTAGCCTAAAGGTTTAATTTCTTTTTCTTTGGTAGAAACTGTATAGTGATAGAAAAAAAGCCAGACTATTTCTTGCATATTTACAGATGTGTGGTCTTATTTTGTTTTATTTTTTTGTCTCCTTCCTATCAGATCACCAATTCAGGAGAGTTTGTGTTCCCATTAGATTCTCCACACAAAAAGCCTTATGAAGGTCTTATACTGGGGAGAGTTCAAGAAAAAACTGCTGTACCATTAAGGTAGGAAAGATGATTTTTCAAAATTGTAATAGTGTATACATTTATATATTTTATAAAATTAATAGTATAATAGAGATCATCATTTTTCCTTAATTTTTACATTTTTGAAAGTTTGAAAATGGCCCAGACCAGAAAAGTGTGAATGGTATGGCACATGAAATCTTATATTATCTTTTGTTTTATCTAGTATGTAACTTGTCATTATTGAAAAAAGGGAAGGTTTCGGTAATGACTCAGTACTTAAATTGCTGATTTCCATTATTGCTTCTATTCTTGAATTTATTTTTAAATTCAGATACTATTTGAACAGTGAAAAAAAATCAAGGTAACTATGGCTTATATATGAAAAATTGTCCTTTAAAATATAATTTACTTTGTTGTTTTGTTTTAATTAGGAATGAAGATGTAAAAGTACTCCCCATTCCAGATCACAAGTTAATTGTCAGTGTGCCCTGTACTCTTCATTCCCATAAGCCACCTCTTGCTGGTATGCTTTTATAAAATAGAATTGTTATGACTTCTGTCAAATTGAGAAAAGGCTTGAATTTAGTATTTGAGAGGTACAGAGATTTGGAAACTAAATTAGATGTTTTATTTTCATTAATATTCTAAAATTTTATGGCAGAACTTATGAATAGTGCTTTTTATTTGTTACAAAAGCTTTATTTTCATTTGGTCCATGACTTGAGAGAGGGCTCTGTGATGGTTAAAGGGTTGCCTAGTGGCTGCAGGGAGAGGCACAGGCAGAAACTCTGACATCAGGGGGATGTGGAGGTGCCCCTCAAAGGCTGCTGGGCTCTGGAAGCTCCTCGTTGTGCTTGAGGGTGAGCCATCTGAAGAGATACTTGCTGGGCCCAGCCCAGCCTGGGACCAGCCACCACCCAACCTGTGGAGGTTAGTCAGGTGGTTCTTGATGAGTTTTGCTTCCTCATCTGGAAGTGGCTCTCCAGGAAGTCCCACAGATGGGGACTTGTGTGGGCAGAACTCAGAGCATGCACAGCCAGAAGAGCCTGGTTCGGGTTCTTCTTCAGGGCCGTACAGCTTCTGGGGCATCCACGGCTCTGCCTCACTCATCTTGGGAGGACTTCATGTTTTGGAAAAGGGCATGGCTGTTGTGCTGGTTTTGCATCTTCCAAGAGTTGCCTGGTCAACTTGAGGAAGAAGTGCCTAGGCCTTCTGGAGTTATATCCTCAGAGTCCAAATAGAAGCCCTGAGAAGTGGATGTAGGAGGTCTGCAACTACAGACTGACTAGACAGTTGACAGTGGCCTCCACCTTGGGAGGATAATTTTAAGGATCCTGGGAGCTCGTCGTTGGTCAGCAATAAGGAGCTAACCACAAGAAACGGGGTTGGCTGGTTCTGGAGGTTATTCCTGGAAAGGAGATTGGAAGGTGGTCAGAGGATAGTCAGAGACTGGAAGAAGGGAGTCCCTGGGTCTGTTCCATCCAGACTGTTGAACAAGATTGTTGAACTGTTGAAGCAAGAGATAGGTTTGTGGGATTGCCAGCTGTGCTGTGTAGATGAGTTTTATTTCACTTCTGCTTTTCCTTTTATACTGTTATTTTAGGTTCTCTGTATTATTGGTTGTTACTCCCTCACTGTCCTTGATAGACTGAAGACTGATGGGGCATCTAAGGACTGTGGTTCTACTAGGGGCTTTATTTCACTATGATGGCTCTATACTTTGTTCGGAAACCAGGAACTCAGAATACCCATCAGAGAGAGATAGTTAGAATCCCCTGATAACTGATTCAGAATCAGTATCTGAATCAAGAGATTCAGTTTTATGTTGAGGTAGTGTTTCTTTTCTGAACTATTGGAAATTGCTGCAGCCTAGAATTTTTATTACCCTTAATGCTTTAGTATAATGTTCATCATTCAGTGAAACTAAGCAGCAAAGAATAATGGAAAGTTTTGGCTTTGGAGATTGATTGACATGAGTTTGAATCCTGGCTCTTCTACTTTATGAGTAACTCTAGCCATTTTTTATCTCAAAGTCCTCATTTAAAGAGAGTGATGGTATTTAATCTTTTAGAGTTGTGAGGATTGCTTGTAATATATTTGAAATTCTATAGCATATAGTAGAAGCTCTGTAAATGCTGGATTTTTCAAGTGAGAGTTTAAAAAAATAGGAATGTAGGGGCGCCTGGGTGGCTCAGTTGCTTAAGTGTTCGACTCTTGATTTTGGCTCAGGTCATGATCGTCAGGGGCATGAGATCAAGCCCCCATGTCAGGTTCCCCATTAAGCATGGAGCCTGTTTAAGATTCCCTTTCTCCCTTTCTCTGTGCCCTCCCTCACTTAAAAAAATAGGGATGTAAGGCTTTGAGACATACTCAATTTGTGATTGTTTCTTATTCAGTTTTTTTGAGAGTATCTTTTTTTTATTAATTTGATGACCCCTGCTTAAAAAACCCAACATTTTAAGCTGCCACTCAGGAAAACTACAGGATCGCCAGCCTATCATATTATTTTGTAGAATATAGAATAGTTCATGAGACAGAATACATAGGAAAGTGAATACAAATTCCCCAAGTTAATTTTTACTGATAGTGCTTAGGATTTCTGTTATTTTAAATTGCTTATGCAGAAGAGTTTGTAGTGTTACTTCATTTGAGAAATATTCAAATGTTTACCTGATGATCCATTCTTTGACTTAGAGGCATGCTGAGTGAATAATCAAGCTTTGTGCTGTCATAGACTCTTCATGGCATTAAATATTAGCTCCTTAAATGAGAAGTGAGATTGCACTGTTTTTTGAGAAAAAAATTATGTTTGGTACCAGTATTCAATGGAGGAAATCTAATCTGTAGTCTTCTTATTTGAATTTTCTTTATCATTCAGTGAGTATCAAGGCATAATTTAGTGTTTGTCTTCGGGCTTATTTTTTTACTTTTAAAAATCTAAAAGCTAAGACCTAACCTTTAATTCTCAAATTATAGTGAAATTGTTTATCAATTCCTTTTACATAGGATAAAATTATGCTTAAAGATCAATCAAGAAACAAGGTTTTAAAATAGTAAATAAAAATTAGACTTTACAGCTTGTATCTATGAAGTGTAGTTCTGCCATATTCCCAGTAGAGGGCAGCACAAACTTTTTTTTTTTTTTTTTTTTTTTTTTTTTTAAGGCTTGAGACCCTTTAAAAAGAAAAGTTAGATTTTTGGGGGCAAAAATCCACATGATTTGATATGTAATCCTTATGTTTTGGTTAGTAGTGGTAGACAAGAAGTATTTGTAAACCTATATTTTTGAATTTATGTCATGTTATAGCAAGTGCATGTATTTTTAGGTACAGAGCTACACAAATTAAAGTCATCAAAAACAGTTTCTGCATTGTATTTTACTCTGAAATCATAACTCCAGGATTTGGCATAGTACATGTTCTATATGTGATGCTTAGAACTTTTAAGTGTAAATGTTCCTAAGCTGTTTTATGCAAATTCATAGTGAAATGTTCTCTCTCTTACTTCTAGAAGCACCAAGATTTTTTTTTTAAATTTTAATTTATTGCTACATTTACTGTGTTTTTAAATTTTGAAGTTTCCTGCTACAGATTAAAAAGATAAGCCATTAATAGCTATGGCTGGTAATCTCACATTATAAATGTCTATAAAATTTAAAGATTTTAAAGTATTTGGATCAAAATTGTTTTTTATATTTTACTTTAGAGGAATTTCCACTCCTTTTACTACTTTACCCACTAACAGTTTCTGTCTGAAGAGTAAAACACATTTTGATGAGATTTTGTGCACTGGTGTTTGAGCCCCTTCTCCCCTAGCCCTGCCCTTTGTTCCCAGAACAAAAGGGGAATGACTGGCTATGCATGGATTATTTCCTCTTCTTTGATTAGAAGTATGTTTTGCTAATGTCAGATGTTATTTATCTAAGTATATGTGTATGTCATATTCATACTTTATAAATTTGAGTTTACCTTTTAAAAATTGAGGTGTAATTGGCATACACCATTATATCAGTTTCAGGTGTACAACATAATGATTTGATGTGTATTTATAGAGAGATGATCACCAGTCACAATATGTCTAGATAACATCCATTACCACACATAGTTACAAAATTTTTTCTTTGTGATTAGAACTTTTAAGATCTTGAATTTACTTTTAAACTGATTTAAAATTAGTAAGAATAGTAAGAATAAAAGAAAATATTTCCATTTGTTTTAGTTTCTTTTGATTTGTTTTGAACTGTGGTTAACATTTTAAAAATATTACTCCTTGACTTTCTATTTTTCTCAACCAGAAAGGAAAAAAAAAAACATGCAGAAATGTGTTACATTGAGAAAGTAGGAGGTAGTAAATGGGATTAGGTTTTATGTACTATATTCATCAACTCTCAAGTGCCTGGCCATCTTTTTCTACTAGATTGTGTATTCTTAGAAAACATGGGTATCTGTTTCCTTTGTTAAGTTCCATAGTACTGATTATAGTGGATGCTCAGAATAGTAAATATTTTTGACTGGCTGACCCCCACCTCGTCAGACTCCAGATTATGGTTCCAGAATAGAGTTGCTAATGTATTGACCAAAACACTGAACAAACAAGCAAAAACAAAACCTTCCTTCAGTATAACCTTAGACCACATTTAAAGTGAATTGAGTTGGTAATGCATAGGATTCATGGTAAAAAAATGGAAAAGTGATATAAGTTTATTGTTCTCTAAGACACTGGGGAAATCTTTCTCTTTCAGGTTTAATAACATTTAATTATACACTTATGAAAGGACTAGAAGTCGCATGTTAGCATTTTCTAAAAGCTATCAAAGCCCAAATTTGACTTCAGTTGGATTATAGACAATGAATGCTTTAAATTCTTTGATTTTTGATAAACAGGACCAGTACTTTTATAGTTATTTTGCTGTGAGAGTGATTGGAGAACATTATGAACATAAAGTTTTATATATATTTTCTTTTAAATTTTACCTGTATCAAGTACTCCTAAGGAATACTTATATTCTTAAAGGGAATTTGATAAATTTCTTCCAAGGTCAATCTTGTACAGTACTTAAGAACTATGTTTAAAAGAATACTCTTCTAGGACTTTTCATCCCTGAATTGTTATTTTCATACCCAGTTCCTATAATGCGGTTAATGTAGCTAACCAGCAACAATCAAGGTTAAATTGATTTAAATATTTGTAATCCACATGAACATGTGCTTTCTTTCTTTCTTTCTTTTTTAAAGATTTTATTTATTTGACAGAGAGAAACACAGCTAGAGGGGAACATAAGCAGGGGGAGTGAGAGAGGGAAAAGCAGGCTTTCCATGGAGAAGGGAGCCCAGCATAGGGCTCGATGCAGAGCTTGTGAGACTCAATGCGGGGCTCTATCCTGGGACTCTGGGATCCATGACCGGAGCCGAAGGCAGACACTTAATGAGTGAGCCACCCAGGCACCCCTGAACATGTGCTTTAAAAAAAAAGCTTCTGTGGTATTTTTTTTCTGTTACTGTGTATCATAGCATTTAATCAGCATATGTATTAGGTACCTTTTTCCTGATAAAATATGATTTTTAGTAGTTATTAATACATTACATAAGGACTACTTACTTGTGGAAATAATATGGTAAAATTTCAGGTAAAATGGATCTATAATTTGGAAATGATGGAGTGTGCTACCAAGTTACAGCTATGAGGGTATTTTATTTGTTAGTTATATGTGTTCAATTATTTTTATTGGTATCGAGTTCATCATCTACTGCTCTGTTGCTAATATATATGCTTGCAGAGACTTATATTTTATCTCAGTTTTTTAAGTGAGTTATTTTTGTGTCGTTCCTATATACTTTTTTTCATGCATGGATTACATTTATTAAAAAAGAAAGTTAGTACTTAGGAGTAGAATTCTTATTTCTCATCTACAAATGAAACCTGATAAATCAGAACTCCTGAAATTTCTGATGGTGTTTCCAGTCTCAGGAGTGCTTGTTTCAAATGATTTCTAACTATAAATAGTAAAGCCTGCAATGAAATCCTTGAAATTAATTAGCTGCCCCCCCTTTTTAAGGAAACATTCTTGCTTTTCTGCTTTAAACTGCTAAAAGGAAATTCATTCCTTAATAATAATTTTTGTGTTTTTTTCTCTTTTTTTGGACAGAGGTTCTAAAAGACTATATCAAGCCAGATGGGGAATGTTTGGAATTGTTTGCTCGAAATTTACAGCCAGGTTGGACTAGCTGGGGCAATGAAGTTCTCAAATTTCAACACATGGATTATTTTGTTGCTCTGCAGTCTAGAAGCTGATTATGATCTTAAAGTTGTGATTTTCTTTAGTTTTTCCTCAGCCTTTTTTTCCTTCATTCTAGTGAGTATTTCCTTTTCTTACCAACTGGTATGCTGAGCAATGTATATAGGACTTGGTTTTTCTGCAGAAGACCGGAAGTGACTAATCTTTATGTAATTTTGAGATGAATTTACTTCAGTGGCATTAGTATTTGCCATTATTCCAGAATCACTGCAAATAAAGAGGTAAGCAGTTAGAAAAATGACGAGACTTTGTTATCGAAAAGTTTGGAAAGCATGCACTGTGGACCAGAGGTCATAATTCTGCCTGTGGATATGTTTTATTTGGCCTGTATGGTGTTGTAAAAAAAATTTGAACCATCATTCCGAAAAATTGGGAAATTTCACATACAGTGTAGATTTTTGCTTTTCTTTAAACATCTGATGCTCTGGCTGCACTGCAGTCTGTGTTCTTTCCTGGCATCAGTCAGGAGGACCCAGTGGTAGCAGCTCACTTGGGAAGGGACATGGGCTCTGCAGTTTACCACAGTAACATCTGCTCCATGCCACATACTTGTATTGTGTGCTTGGCCCCTGTGCGACCCAAGTTTATGACCTCTGGTATACTGTCACGTTCTGGAAAAAGTATTAAGAGACCTGGAAAGTGCCTCATCATTGTACTGAGCTTATGAAACCTTTTGGGAGGGTTTTAAATTGCATTCAAGGTCACTCTTCCAGTACTTCTGAGTTTGCTTGGTTTTCTAGAAGATTTAAAAAGTATCTCTTATAAAAATATCAGAAGATAATACCGCTTATGATTTAAAAGATACTTATATTATTTATAGATTTTTCATGAATATTTTTTCACTAAGAAAAATATTTCTTACTGGAATGATTCTTTGAAAAGCATGCTGATTTATTGTGTATAAGCTTTTTTTGAACTGAGATACAATTTCACATAAAATTCTCCAATTTTTACTATAGGGTTCAGTGAGTTTAGAAAACATATATATGGTTGTCTACCACTGTAGTCATGATATAGAACATTTTTCTTCACCTCCAAAACTCATGTGTCCAATTACAGTCAGTCCCTTCCTCCTACCCCTGGCTTTTGATGAATAATGATTTGTTTCCTATGATTAGTATTGCTTTTTTAGAATTTCATATAAACAGAATCATAGAATATGTAATTTATTGTATCTGGCTTCTTTCACGTAGCATTTTGACAAAAGTATTTATATAATTTATAGCTTTTCTACAAATAGAAAATAAAATGTTAGATTGAAATGGTTATCTGATGGGATTGCCAATATGTTTACTGATTTTGCCAATGAAAAATGTTATTTTTGAAGTTTGTTCATTCTTTGAGTGTGTGAATATAGTATCATAGGCTTAACTTTGTATTTATACGGATATTCTAACTTGTTACTGAAATGAAAAAATGTATTAAACTTGAAGGAAACATCTCATAACCTCATTTGAAACTCTTTCCAGCCTCTTGTAGTATTTCAGATTTTATGTAATTTTTGGAAACATTTTATCCTCACCAAGCTTTTGAATTTTTATTTTTGCACCACAAATACTGATACTTGAGAGAAAAAGAATTTTTTTTTTAAAGATTTTATTTATTTTGACAGAGAGAAACACAGCTAGAGAGGAGAACACAAGCAGGGGGAGTGAGAAAGGGAGAAGCAGGCTTCCCGCCAAGCAGGGGGCCCGATATGGGGCTCGATGTGGGGCTCGATCCCTGGTCTCCAGGATCATGTCCTGAGCCGAAGGCAGTCGCTTAACCAACTGAGCCAGCCAGGTGCCCGAGAGAAAAAGAATTTTTATTTTTATTCACTGAATGTGGTATTCAAGACACAGAGGGCTGTTTTTGTTTGTTTGTTTTTTTACATACAAGTTGTAGTCTTAGATCTGCTCTTAAATTATACAACCTGTGGGCCTTGTTTATAATGCCTGTTTAATTATTGGGTTCTTTTTTGGACAAAGGATGATTCTGGAAAATGGAACAACCACATAACTTGTGAGAGCAAAAAGGCCAGAGTAAGAGCATTGAACTTTGACTTCATTACCACAGAGTTTTAGCCAACTGACCTAATGAACTTTAGTATTCATCTAATGCTATATCTTCATTCAGAGATTTATATATATAGCTTTTAAAACCTGTAAGGATTTTATCTTCTGTCATATTGTTTGGACAGACTCAAAGTCTCTTAGGACTCTTGGAATTGCTTAGACAAAGGGATAGAGCTAATGTTTGTTGAATAGTGTGTGTTACTCTTTGCTGTGCTTTTTACATTTTATTGCATTTAATCCTTGTATCTTAGAGATATTATTTCCATTTAATAGTCTAGAAAACTGAAGCCAAGGAGACTATTTTGTCCTAAAACGTATAGTAAGTATTGGAAGTAGGATTAGAATGCATCACTCCCGGACTTCTAGCCTAGCCCTAGAGTTTTGTTTGATTCGGACTTACGCGGAGGCCACGCAGTCACAGTTGGCATCCTGAGCAACCACACATGGTTAACAGCAGACGCCACAGTGGAGAAACTTTGGGGAGTCTTGCCTCATAAGATTGTATCCTTAGAATTTATGGCCTTTGTCTTGACACCCTTTCACCTTTCCGTTCACAGTCCATTAGAGTAAAATCACAGAACATGTAACCACTCGTTTGGGAGCAGATCCTCTTTGAATTGGTCCTTTTCGTCTTCCTTTCTCAGAAATGGGAAATAATAATACTTATCTCTTAAGATGTTATGAGGATTAAATGAAGTAACACATGTAAGGCACTTAAAACTGTATTTGGAATATTTTAAGCAATCCATGTTTGAACTCTTCACATATTTTTTAGTTTCAGGTCAAAAAGGTCTTCTTTCACATTCTGTATTCCAATTCAGGGGATTCACTTGAATACTGCCCATAGAGTTTTTCTGTCTAAACATCATTTTTTCTTGATCTTTTTCATGAGATCAGATTTCCTACCTTGCACCTGGTTTCATACATGAGGAAGCTTTGAAATCCATCATTTCCACTGTGTTCCTGCCTAGAAACAAATAATTAAAAAAAAAAATTAAAACAAAGGGCACATGTAGCTTTTGGGCTTCAACTCATGACTCTGAACTTCATAGTTACTGTAGATTGTTCTTTGATGATTTCCATAGGTGGTTAATTGGTGGCCTTTCTGGTATTTCTTCTATATTCAGAGACTTTAATTTTGGTTCAGAATAGATCTATTACACTTGTAGGACCTTGATTTTCATGTGTAGCAGCTGTGGACTGAATGTATCCTCCCAAAATTAACATGCTGAAACTCTAACCTTCAATGTGATAATATTTAGGGGTGGGGCCTTTTGGAGGCCCTTAGGGTTAGATTAGGTCATCAGTGTTGGGCCCTCATAATAGAGTTAATTAGCTTTACAAAAAGAAACATGGGACCTCACTCTTGCATGTAATCACCAAAAAAGGCCAGGTGAGGACACAACCGGAAGATGGCTCTTACAGGAAACATGACCACCCTGACACCTGATCTTGAACTTTCAACCTCCTGAACCCCAAAGAATAAATGTTTATTTTGTAAGCCACCCAGTCTATAGTAATTTGTTACAGTAACCTGGAAGTGACTGAGACAGCCATCAAAGGAATTTTCTTGTTGATAAGATACCTACCAAGTAAATAAGGCCTTTTTCTTTAAATGGTCTGAAAGAGAGAATAGGTTTTTCTTCTTGGATGGCAACATTTGAGCTTCCTCAAAAAAGCCTGTGTCATTCTGGGTTGGTTGTCGTGAAGGGGGACAGAGAGATTCGTCCATGACTCAGGTCTTGGCCTGGCTTTAATTGCTACTTAGCTCCGTCCTTGCTATAGGCTGTATCTACCTCGTCCTATTCTAGCCCTCCAAATTCTATGACTCAAACTCATTCTTATCAGAACCCTAAATGTACCCTTTCAGGTTTGGTACCCTAGAGACATACCTTTAGTGAATTTTTATAACTCAGCTTCAGTGAGACTTTGGGCTTTCCACTGATAGTGATTCAGAGGAGGATTATAATCACATTAAGGAGCCTTTCCTTCCCTGAAGATGCTCACCAGTTCACCTCATTTGACTCATATCATGCAGCACTGGCCCACCACACCCTGGGAAGCACCACAGCGCTGTTGGCATAGTTCTGTGGTTATCAAAGTTCTTTTACTTCAATTATGTCACTTTACCCTCAAAGCAGTTTTATGAAGTTGTAGTTATAATGAGGGAACAGGTTCATAGAAGCTACCTGACATAGCTAATAAGTGATAACCAGGACTTGAATTCTGATTTCTAAATTAAGGTACTTTATGTTGTATCATGTTTACTAATGAACCTGAGATCTTAATAATAGGCTCATTAGCTGCTAATCGGAGGGCCCGTTGGGTAGCCTGAAGCAAGTTTAGAATGGTTCATATACAATCATCCAAACATACCTTTCTCAATATATAATATCATCAGTCTTAAATTATTAACACAATATTTTACATTAGAGATTTAGAGACACTGATTGAACTGCTAAGCCAGAGTGCCACTCAGAATCACTCAGAATCAGATGGGCTGTGAAACCGTTTGACATAAGTCTTTAGTATATTTACCATGCAGTTATGTGTTCCTCAATTAGATTAGTCATTTTCAGTTCACGTTTTTAAGGAAACTCTTATGCAAAATACAGATTTGGATTTGAAGATGGCTATTCAAGTAGTGAGAAAGGAGAGATTAAATAAGGTAAATACAGGTATAAATTATTTTATGTACCATGGTGATCTGTTACCAGTGTTTGGATGTATGGACCAGTCCAGAACTATTTAGATGGTTTTAATTCATGCTTCTATTGACCCCGGTCTACTCCAGCATGAAAGCAAGTCAGATTACCATAACTCTACAACCAGCCGTTCCCCTTAGATATTCCTAGGAGTTAACCTAAATCTTTGGGACTTCTGTGAACTTGAGGGGAACTTCTTGATCTTTTTCAGTAGCAGTCCAAGTCTTTGGGACCATATGAAAACAAATTGATCTCTAGGAGTGGAGAACATGAGGAAACTATTTTTTCATTTACTTTTTCTGATTGGGCTTTGGTCTAATTATCAGGTAACTGTGACACAACAATGGGATAACTTTGGATGACAGCTCGGGCAAATGAATGGTCACTTACAGTTAACAATGTTAAATCATTTTTGGTCAGTATCGCTAAGGAAAAACATAAGGCCCCCAGATTGATTTTAGCCGCTTCTTCCCAAATTGCTGGCATATATCCTGATTGTTAGTCAAACTAGACTGTTCATTGTTATTTGACTTTAGGACTCTGTGCTGTTGTTTATGAATCTTCCTCATTTGGGAAAAAACTAGGCTGTGGGATCAGCTGGATCTATATTTTGAATCTTGATATTCATCTTCTTGGTGACTGAATAATTATTTAAACTATGCTTTCCTGTTTTCTGAGGAATAAGAAGGCTAATCTTTGGACTTTGTAAGATTATTATGAAGATGAAGTGAAATAATGTATGTGAAATTGCCTAGCTTAGGACCTGGTACTTAGCAGTTAGTGAGTATATATACTTATTTCTCTTTATTTACAGTCTTCCTAATGACATGCCTTACTTCATGATCCATTTTTTTTTTTTTAACCTAAAGGAAGGCTTTTATTCTTGCTCTGAGAGCCACTTTCACATGTATGGATTATCCAGATAGGTTTTCCCTCTCATTTATCATGGAAAGAGAAAAACGGTCTATTCTTCAGCTGGCTCACTGGAAGAAAAAATAGACTGTATATCCTCTAGAATACCTTATGAGAGCAGGACAAATGTTTATTTATGTTTCTCCTGCCAGCATATCTGGAACTGCCCATTTTTATTTTTTTATTTTTTATTTTTTATTTTTTTAATATTTTATTTATTTGACAGAGAGAAACACAGGTAGAGAGGGAACACAAGCAGGGGGAGTGAGAGAGGGAGAAGCAGGCTTCCCGCCGAGCAGGCAGCCCGATGCGGGGCTCGATCCCGGGTCTCCAGGATCATGACCTGAGCCAAAGGCAGTCAGTCGTCCAACCAACTGAGCCACCCAGGCGCCCCTAGAACTGCCCATCTTTAATGAACGAATGAACGAACTCTTGGCCTTCAAGTATCTTTGAATTCTGTTGAGTAGCTAAGACTCATGTAAAAAACCATTACAGCATAACAAACCACAGTGTGTGGTCAAAGATTAAGTGGTGGAACAGAGAGAAAGCGATTCAGAAGTTTAGAGAACCATATCACTTAGAGATCACTAAGCAGTGTGAGAAACAGCAAGCAAAACGAGTCCTGATTAAATTTTGGTTTATTTTTTAACCATAATGATATTACTAGACAGTAGGCAGCTAAAATGTGAGAGTTCAGAAGAACTACAAAGAAAGCATTTTGTTCTTTCTAGAGTGTAAATTTTAAAATATATTTCTCTAGAAATATAGAGGGTATTAGTGTTAGGTATTTCCGTCGCGAATGGAATGGAGACCGCAAAGGCAAACAGGGTCCAAAGTGAACTTTATTGCCAACACCCTCGGGCGAAGTTCTGCAACTCAGGAGAAGAGAGTTGGGGAAGTGGCGCCCGGGTTGGGGAGTGTAAGGGTTTTTAGGCCTTATTGGTTCTGGGTCTGGATTCAAGTGGGTTTCTTCCATATTAGGCAAGGGAACATCGTGTCCCTAGGTGATTGGCTGGGGGTGGGGAAAGTCCAGCCGATGGTGGGTGGTCCCTGGCTGGAAAGTCATGTATGGGAATTTCCAGTCCCCTGGCTAGGTTTTGATTTACTGGAGATGGCATGGTGGCCATGGCTGCTTTGGAGGGAAGATCAGCTATCTTGACCCAGTCTGTGATATCCGCCAGTTTGGGTGCCCCTGTCTCTCAGCCAGCCCAACATTCCGACCTTTTGGTTTATATAATAGTGTGAGGGACATCGACTCTATTCTGGCTACTTCCTGCTGACAGTTGGGCATTGTCATAAGGGAAGTCGGATGTGGGCAGGCGAGAGTAGGGCTGTAGGAGGAGTTGATTTATTGAAACTCGCTTCATCTATCGAAGGCATTCCTGTAGATATCTAACAAGGTAGGAAACAACTGAGATTAGTAACAGGATTATGCACAGGGGTCCCGCAAGGGGAAGGAGCCAACTTACCCAAGTGTGGGGGTCTAGACCCCATAGGTGGGAATCCTGGCGTCTCGACTGTATCCGGTCTCTGAGCTTGCAAATTTTGAGCTCGTGAATTTTGGAGGTGACTGTGCCTGACTGGTTAACATAATAGCAACATTCGTCATTTAGGTAGAGGCAAGTGCCTCCTTTTTCTGCGGTTAGGAGGTCTAAGGCTCACCTGTTTTGTAGGGCGACAGCTGCAAGACTGGCTGTCTGCGTTTGTAAGGCAGTAAGGGAATCGGCGATCAGCTCCATGTTATCATTAAGTGCCTGGGAAAGCTTGTAATAAAAGTTTATTGAAGTTCCGAGGCCTGCCACTCTGGTGGCAACACCGGCAGTCAGGCCTGCCCCAATAAGTAAGGGAAAGAAGGCTGCCCGTCTGTTTCGGTGTGTAGAGAATAGAATAGACATGAGGTGATTGGGGGAATAGATGGTAGTGGAAGGAGACAGTAAGATGAAAATGCAGTCTAGGGAGTCATTGGCGGTTAAGCATTGGTAGATTACCTTTGGGCAAGAAAGAAATATCCCAGGAGGGGTGCAGTAGGGGAGGGAGAAGACGGCGATGGAGTTGAAGGTGACGATGTCGAGTTGAGGAAAGGTTAAGAATAGGTATAGGTCTTCCTACGGCCCCTATGTGGACTGTTTGGTTAGTAATGGTGGTGTTGGGTAGGGGCCACGTTGTTGGAATGGGGATTCCGATGACATTAGAAATGGTAGAGAAAGGGAAGCAGATCCAGCAGTCGCCGTGGTCCTGAGATAGGTTTTGCCACAGGTTATAACTGGAGTTAATGAGGGTTATTGTTAGTTGGTCAGTGGGGGAAGATCTCTGTAAATTATCGAGGTTGATTCCCTTGTAGGTGGGGGTATTTTGAGCCTGCAAGCAGTTGTTTATGGCCTGGATTATCTGCTTGATTTGATGGTTTAGCCTGGTCCTGGACCCCTCCCCTGTTGGAGAGTCCCAGTTGGGCCAAATAGATCCAACAGACTGGCCCGGGGGGGTGGGGAGGAGTACGTTGTGCATTTTGCCTGTGTTTTTTAAATTTTTGAGGTCCAGAAAGTTTTCCCCGGGGCATGGGTGGAAGTGCTGGTGGTTGGAGTTTCTCCATGGTAACATACCTGGGGCATGTAAGTAAAGGATTGGAAATAGTGGCTCCTTTCTGTGCCGTGCATGCATTGGCCATATTCAGCTGCCCTGGCGAGTGGAGGTAGAAGGGTTAGATTTAGGAGTACGTACCAGCCAGAGCTTGGTTTCACCCACCATTTGAGAGGCCCAATCACCACCTGTAGGCATCTGCTTGAGATTGCTGATGTGTACCCACGCCTGGTGTCCCAGCATTTTTGCTGTGGTTGGGGTGGTAAGGATGACTGTATGCGGTCCTGACCACCATGGATGCAGGGATCCTGGGCATAGGTCCGTAAGGAGGACCTGGTCTCCAAGGAGTAGCCCCTGAGGGGGGGCTTCTTTATGGTCATGGTCTTTTGGGGCAGGGATGACAGCATCAGCATGGGCCCTTAGGAGGGCACGCAGGAGGGTTAGGTAAGGCAGATAGGAGAGGTGAGGGGATGGTTGGGAAGTTGTTGTTTATAAGGAAGAAGTGGCCGTATAGAGCTCAAATGGGCTCAACCCCAAAGGTCCACGAGGGGTTGTCCTAAGCCTGGTGAGGGCCAGGGGCGAAAGTGTAGGCCATGAGAGACGGGTTTCCCAGGTCAGTTTTGTGAGCTGAGCCTTAAGCAACCCGTTGGCCTTTTCCACCTTACCCGGCGACTGAGGGTGGTAAGGAATGTGGAGTTTCCAGGTGACGTTGAGACTTTCGGCTACCTGCTGAGTTACACTAGAGATGAAAGCGGGTCCGTTGTCTGACTGGAGAGTCTGGGGTAGTCCGAATCTTGGAATGATGTGCTCTATGAAAATTGTGGCTACTGTATCCGCTGTCTCTCGGGCCGTGGGATATGCCTCAATCCAGCCTGTAAATGTATCAACCAAAGTTAACAGATACTGGAATGTTTTGTGGTGGGGCATATGAGTGAAGTCCAGTTGCCAGTCCTCTCCTGGCTGATGGCCATGGAGTTGATAGTTTGGCCCTGGTGTGTGGATTCCACCCTATGCATTTACGGCCGAACAGGTCTTACAGGCTCTGTGAACCGTCTCAATTACCCAAGTTAGGGAAGGGTGGTGAAAAAGAGGTTGTAAGAACTGATGGAGGGCCTTTGGGCCAATGTGGAGAGACTGGTGAATGTCTGTGATTAGGATGTGAGCTATGTTTTCTGGCAGGGCAATTTTATTTTGGATGTAGATCCATCCCTTGTCTCCGGGTTTTCCCCCTAGGTCTCAGAGGGTTTGTATCTCCTTTTCAGAGTAAGAAGGCAGGTGGGGGGTGTTGAAGAAGAGGATTGGAGTTAAAGAGGTGTTTAGGTCCGTTTGTCTGGCCACCAAGTCCGCCCTGTTATTGCTGTGGGAGACCAGGTCCTTGGAGGTCTGGTGGCCGCGGCAGTGGACTACTGCCACCTCGGGGGGCAAGTTAAGGGCCTCGAGTAGCTTGGCAATGAGAGGCCCATTAACTGTAGAAGTGCCCTTGGTGGTCAGGAACCCCCACTCTTGCCAAAGGAGTGGGTGTGAGTTATGAGATAGGCATATTTGGAGTCCGTATATATAGTGACTCGTTGTCCCTTAGACAGATGTAGCGCCCTGGTGAGAGCAATAAGTTCAGCCTTCTGGGAGGTGGTCCCAATAGAAAGGGGAGCTGTCTCTATTACTGCCTCCGAGGTGACTACAGCATAGGCTGTCTGAGGCCAGAAGGGAGCTGCCGTCTACGAAGAGCACGTGGTCAGGGTTAGGCAACGGCTGATCAGAGAGCTCTGGGTGGGAGGGAGTGAGCTCCTCCAGGAGTTGTGGGCAGGAATGAGTGGGTTCAGGGGTAAGCGAGGGTGCAGGCAACAAAGTAGTGGGGTTTTAGCGAGGGGAGGCAGAGAGAGAGATCTGTGGCAGCGGCCGCCAGTGCCCTAAGGCACAGTTGCCATCCTCGGGTGGTGGTATCCAGTTGTTTGGATAGATAGACTATGGCCCTGTGTGTGGGCCCTGCTGGTTGGGCTAGAAGGCCCGTGGCTGAGCCGGAGCGCTCATTGGTGAAGAGATGGAAGGGTTTAGAGGGATCAGGTAGTGCCAGGACTGGCCCGGCAGTGAGACAGTCCCGCAGTTTGGAGAATCATGCCCAACTGAGGTGGGATCAGTGAGGGGACCCTGGGGGTTTCCTTGGCCACTGGGTATAAAGGTCGGGCCAGGATTGAGAAATTCGGAATCCAATGCCTGAAGAAGCTTACAAGCCTGAGAAAGGAAAGTATCTCATCCGCAGTTTGAGGAGGCTGGAGTTCCCAGAGGAGGCGGATGCGGTCCCCGGTAAGGGACTTAGAGGTGGGAGTCAGGAGGATGCTCAGGTATGTGACTGATGGGGTGCATATCTGGGCCTTGGATGGGGTGACCCGATACCCTTTCTCCCCCAAGAAATTGAGTAGGGTGGAGGTATTGTCCTGAGATAAGGAGAGAGAGGGGCTGCAGAGGAGGAAATCATCTACATATTGTATGAGGGTGCTGGCCTGAAGGGCACATTGCAGCAGGTCTGTGGCCAAAGCCTGGCCTAAATATGGGGGCTGTCTCGGAATCTCTGAAGCAGGGCTGTCCAGGTCAGCTGTCTGGAGACATGTGTATCTGGGTCCTCCCAGGTAAAGGCAAAGAGGAAGTAGGAGTCGGGGTGCAGGGGGATAGTAAAGAAGGCATCCTTTAAGTCTAATACAGTAAAGTGAGAAGTGTTAGACGGGACATGAGACAACAGGGTGTACGATTGGGGACAACCAGATGAAGCAGGACTACAGCCTCATTAATGAGCTGCAGGACCTGCACCAGGCAGTAGGCCCCTGAGGGTTTATCGACTGGCAGGATAGGGGTGTTACAGGGGAAGCTGATGGGGATCAGGAGTCCTTTCTGTCTCAGCCGGTCAATGATAGGCTTGAGACCCTGGCGGTGAGTTAAGGAGATGGGAAACTGCTCGGGAGGGGAATTTGGAACTATCTTTTAGCTGTATTTTGACAGGGGTATGGTGGGGGGCAACGACGGGTTTAGAAGTGTCCCATACCTGGGCGTCTACTGCAGGTAGACTATTTGGGGTGGGGGTCGGAGGGGCAGGAAGGAGGGGTAAGATGAGATACTCTGAAACTGAGGGGGAAGGAGAGAGACGAATAGTAGCTTGCAGTTTTTGGAGGATGTTCCTTCCCAGTAGGGAGACTGAACAAGAGGGAAGTAAGAGAAACGAGTAGGAGAAGGGGAAACTAGGCTGCAAGTAAGGGGAAGGGTTACCCTAGGAGAGGAGGAAGTCCCATCAATCTCCATGACAGTGAACTGTGAGGTTCGTGTGGGTCCCGAGTAGGATGGCAGAACTGAGTAGGTAGCCCCCGTGTCCAGCAAAAAGGAAATGGACTTACCCGCTACCTGGAGCATGACCCTGGGCTCTGCCTGGGTGAGAGGGGTAGCCAAGTCTGGGCTCCGTCAGTCGTCCTCCAACCCGAGCAGCTGGAAGGCCGGACTTACCGTCTCGGGGTTGCCCCCGCGTAGAGGCGTTGAGGACTCCCCAAGGTTAGGGCAGTCTGATTTCCAGTGTCCCATCATGTGGCATTGAGGACACGGTCGAGTTGGTGCCTTTGGGTTGGGACATTGACGGGCCCAGTATCCCTTGGCCCTGCATTTGAAGCAGGCCCCTGGAGGGGTGCGGTTGGCTGTTCCCCTGTTGGCTCCTGGAGCTGGCTGGCTGCAGGGCTGCTACCAAGGCCTGGGTCTGGAGCTGAACCTTCTGCTGGAGCATGGCCTGCCGCTTAAGTTTGGCTGCCTCCTCTCGGGAGTTAAAGACTTTAAATGCCATTTTCACCAGGTTGGAAATGGGGGTTTGAGAGCCCTCCTTGGTCTTTTTAAACTTTTTCCAAATGTCTGGCACTGATTGGGAGATGAAATGAGTGGCTAAGACTGTGGCCCCTGCCAGAGACGCCAGGTTTACGTGGGAAAATTGAATTAAAGCCTCAGTTAGCCGGTTAAGGAACACAGCAGGGTTCTCGTCAGGGGCCTGAATAATTTCCCTGATCTTATCATAGTTAACAGCCTTATTGGAGGCCACCTGCGTTCCAGCAATAAGGCATTGGATCATGTGGTCACGGCGTTGGTGGCCATCTTTGGCCATTTTGGTAATCCCAGTTGGGTTCCAGTGCCAGGACTGCCTGTGTGCCCACTGGCATGGTGGCATCAGTAAAGTGGACCTGATAGGTGTGTTCTTGGGGGGCAGCCTGGATACATTCCCTCTCCTTAGTGGTGAGGGTAGTGGTCTGGACAACATGTAAGTCGTGCCAGGTCAGGTCGTAGGCCTGGGCCAAATATTGGAATTCCTTAATAAAGTTATCTGGGTTGGCCAAAAAAGAGTCCAGGTGTTTTTCTATTTGGGGGAGGTCCTGTAGGGAGAAGGGTGCGGGGACTCGGACAACCCCTTCTGCCCCAGCGACCTCCCTCAGGGGGCAAACTAGGTTGGGGGATGGATTCCAATCCCGGGACTGGGTATGAGCGGAGATGGGAGGGGAGGGGAGAGTGTTGGGGGGTGAGCAGGGCTCGGTGGCGGTCCCGGGGGGTAGAGCTTCAGGAGCTTCAGGAGTTTCAGGAGGCGTTGGAGTAGCCAGAGCTGGGGACGATTCTGAGGTCTGAGGGGGATTAGGAGATACAGGGGAATGGGGCATAGGACGATAGAGGGGAGGTGGCGGTAAGAGGGGGGCTCTTACAGGTACCCCCAAAAGGTCTTCGGGATGTTTGGAGAGAGAAGAGGGAAAGGGTGGATCAGGGTCCTTGGGAGCAGTAGGCAGAGGGTTGGAGGGGGAGAGCGGGCGAGGAAGACCTGCAAGGTTGAGTAGTGGGTGCATAGTGAAGGCTGAGAGCGTAAGGCCCGGAAACCCTGGACATAAGGGACTTCGGACCATTTGCCTTGGCACCTACAGAGGTTGTCCAGATCCATCAGATACGTACCAGTATCTGATAATCGAAGGTGCCTTCGGGGGCCATCATGATTGGTTGTCCAATTGATATTGGGGCCAACTGATGGAACAGTAATGTATTAGGCATTGCCTTTGTAAGTCCTGATCTAAGTTTAGGGTTTGAAGGTTGGCCAGAAGGCAGCCCAGAGGCGTTTTAGGGTCAAATTTGGACAGGGAAGTTCCCATGGTCCTTTCACCTATCAACTCAGGGCATGGAGGAAGGAGTCCCTTGTGGTGGGTTGCAGTTTGGAAGGGAAGGTAGTTCCCGTGGAAGGGGGATGTCTCCCGATTCCTCGGAACTATGGGGCCACCAGGTGGCCGGAGGGAGTTGTGCTGATGCGGCGGCGATTAGGACAGGGCGTCCCGGAGAAGGATTGGGAACCAGGGAACACTCACCACAGCAGGCTTCGAGAGATGTCTGGAGAGAGAGAGAGAGAGAAGTCCCAGTCCATTTAAGAGGAGGAGAGAGCCTCTGTGCTGGAGCAGGGGCTCAGCCTTCTCCCAGGTTTTGGCACCAAATGTTAGGTTTTTCCGTCGTGAATGGAATGGAAACTGCAAAGGCAAACAGGGTCCAAAGAGTGAGCTTTATTGCAAACACCCTTGGGTGAGGTTCCACGACTCGGGAGAGGAGAGTCGGGGAAGTTGCACCTGGGTTGGGGAGTGCAGGGGTTTTTAAGCCTTATTGGTTCCAGGTCTGGGTTTGGGTGGGTTTCTTCCATATTAGGCAAGGGAACATCGTGTCCCTAGGTGATTGGCTGTGGGTGGGGAAAGTCCAGCCGATGGTGAGTGGTCCCTGGCTGGAAAGTCCTGTATGGAAAGTTTTGGTTTCCTGGCTAGGTTTCGATTTACTGGAGATGACTTGGTGGCCACGGCTGCTTTGGTGGGAAGATTAGCCATCTTGACTCAGTCTGTGATGTCTGCCAGTTTGGGTGCCCCTGTCTCTCAGCCAGCCCAACAGTTAGTACACACAATTTATTTTATCAGTTTGTTAAAACCAGGGGCTAAATTAACACTTTTCTGTGTTTTCCACCTTTTGAATGAAAATGTTATTTGGGCATCTTTACTAGAGTTGTCTAGTAGTATTATTTTTATTATTTTACAGCTCTACTGTAGTATAATTGATACAAATAAATTGCACATACTTAACAATGTACAGTTCAATGAACTTTGACTTAAGTGCATACCCATGAAGCTACCATCACAAGCAAGATCATAAACGTAATCTCCCAAGATTTTGTCAAAGCCCTGTATATCTATCTTCTGTAAGTACCCCTCTACATTTTATCCCTACACAATCATTGGTCTGCATTCTGTACTGTAGCATTGTGTGCCTTTTCTAGAATTGTATGTGAAATGATACAGCATTCACTCTTATTTTTGTGTAATTATTTTTTTATGTATCAATAATTCATTCCCTTTTATTGCTGAGTAGTAGTATATGGACAAACCACATCTTCCCTTTTCATGTATTTGTTTTCTCTTGCTGCCCTAACAAATTACCACAATCATAATCAGTAAATCTTGGCAATTACTTTGGCTCCCAGCTCTTGGCTCCACCCCTGAGCTCTGGTTCAATTCTCTTGACTTTGGTTTTCATCCTTTATGAGTTATCCTCCGTTTTCTATGAAAGGTAATATGTATTTACAGCTTTTTTTTTTTTTTTATCATCACCCTGCTTCCTGTCAGTATAATTTGGGGAGTATGGTAACCTTTTCATTTTATGCACTCTCCCTTTGAGTCCAAGCTGGTATCATTTCTGCTGGCATAAATTCTCAAGAACCTTGTGGATCTTGTTTGGAATTGTTTTTTTTAAATGCTTTTTATCACCTTGGGGGAAGTTCCCATCTATTCCTGTTGTTTTGAGAGGTTTTTATCATGACTAAATGTTGTATTTCATCAGATGCCTTTTCTGTGTCAGTTGATAAGATCATACAGTTTTTCTTCTTTAGTTTGTTAATATATCATATTGATATATTACATTTACATTACATATGATATATTACATTTATTGGCTTTCAAATTATGAGATAGCCTTTCAAATCGAATAAATCCCTCTTGGATGAGGTCTATAATTCCTTTTGATACACTGCTGTTTTTTGCTGATATTTAAAAAAAAAAACTTTATAGAACCTAAGATCATTTGCATTTTCTGTTATATTTTCTTCTAGAAGTTTTATATAATTTGGTTTATTATCTGTTTATAGTTATTTTTATGTACAGTGTGAGGTCAAGGTCAATGTTTATTTTTTCCAAATGTATAGCCAATTAATACAACACTAATTATTGATAAATCTTTCTTTTCTGCTACTGAATTACATTGGCATCTTTGTTGAAAGCAATTGACGAAGATATATGCATTTATTTCCAGATTCTGAGTTTTGTTCCACTGAACTATGGCTTTATGCCAGTTCCACACTATCTTGATCAGTATAGTTTATAGCAAGAAGTTTTGAAATCAGATGGGATCAGTCCACAAGCTTTGTTGTTATTATTGAGTTTTGATCATCACTTTAAAAAAACTTTTTAATTTAGTTAACATATAGTGTAATATTGGTTTGGGAGTAAAATTTAGTGATTCATAATTTGCATATAATACCCAGTGCTCATCCCAACAAGTGCCCTCCTTAATTCCCATCAGTCATTTAGCCCACCTCCCACACACCTCCCCTTCAGTAACCCTTAGTTTGTTCTCTATAGTTAAAAGTCTTTTATAGTTTGCCTTCCTCTCTCTCTCTCTCCCCCCACCCCCTTCCCCCATGTGTTTTGTTACTTAAATTCCACGTATGGTCATCACTTAAGAGATACCATTTTTATTTGTAAAAAAATTATTAGTAACACCAAACATTTAAAAATATTAGGCCATTCATATTTCTTTCATGAATTATCAGCAATTCCTTCTGCTTATCCATTTTCCTGGTGAGGCATTTATATTTTTAAATGAATTTTCCCAAGATTTATATGGAAATTTAAAACATACACAAAATAAGAGACAATGAACCTCTATATACCCATCATTCAATTTCAATAATTATCAACCTGTAACCAGTTTTGATTACTTTATACCCTTGCCTACTCCTCCCACCTGAATTGTTAAAAAGTCAATCCCAGACATCATGTTATTCCATCTGTGGTGTCTTCATTCTACAGATGAGGAAAGTGAGATTCAGAGAGTTTAAATGATTTGGTCAAAGTCATACAGCTAATAAATAGCAAAACTGGGACCTGAACACCAGTCTGTTTCACTCCAAATTCTACACTATTATTTACTTGTTTCTTTATCTTTAAACCACTTTACTGTGGTGTGATTGACGTGAAAAAGCTGTACATATTTAATGTATACAACTTGATGAGTATGGGAATAAGTATATACCTGTGAAACCATCAACACTATCAAGGTCATAAACATATCCATCACCTCCCAAAGTTTCCTCCTGCCTTCTTTTTATTACTCTTATTAGTAGTAAAATTGTGTATGTGTCTGCATGTGTATGTGTTAGAACCTACTCCTCCTGTATCTCCTTCTCCCCTTTACCTGTTTTGCCAAACATCTACTTCCCCTCTGGCAACCATCAATCTGTTCTCTATATTTATAGTTCTGATTCTGCTTTTTGTTTATTCATTTATTTTTAAGATTCCATTTATGAGGAGAATCATATACTATTTTTCTTTTTCAGTCTGCTTTATTTTACTTAGCATAATAATCTCTAGGTCTATCCATGTTTTCTCAAATGGCGTGATGTCATCATTTTTTGGTTGTGTAATATTCCATTCTACATATACATCACAATTTCCTTATCCATTCAGCTATCGATGGATACTTAGGTTGTTTCCGTGTCTTGGTTATTGCAAAAAAAATGCTGCAATAAACATCTTTTCTAGTAGTGTTTTCATTTTCCCTAGATAAATACCCTGTAGTAGAATTAGGGATCATATGGTAGTTTTATTTTTAATTTTTTGAGGAATGCCCATACTATTTTCCAAAGTGGCTGTACCAATTTACATTCCCATCAACAGTGCACGAGGGTTCCTTTTTCCCCACATCCTTGCCAACACCTGTTTCTTGTCTTCTTGACTTTAGCTATCCTGACAGGTATGAGGTGGTATCTCATTGTGGTTTTGATCAGCATTTCTCTGATGATGAGTGATGTTGAGCATCTTTTCATGTGTCTGTTGGCCATCTGTATGTCTTCTTTGAAAAAATGCCTATTCAGGTCCTCTTCCCATTTTTTAATCAGTTGTTAATTTTTTTGGTGTTCAGTTGTTTGAGTTCTTTAAATATTTTGGATATTAACCCTTATTGGATATATCACTGGCAAATATCTTTTCCCATTGAGTAGTAGGTTGTCTTTTTGTTTTGTTGATGGTTTCCTCTTCTGTGAAAAAGCTTTTTATTTTGACATAGTACCAATAGTTTATTTTTGCTTTTGTTTCTCCTGCCCTAAGAGATATATCTGGAAAAATGGCTGATGTCAGAAAAATTACTGCTTATGTTCTCTTCTAAGGTTTTAATAGTTTCATGTCTCATATTTAGGCCTTTGAGCTTATTTTTGTGTATGGTGTAATAAAGTGGTCCATTTTCATTCTTTTGCATGTAGCTGTCCAGTTTTCCCAGCACCATTTATTGAAAAGGTAGTCTTTTCTTCATTGTATATTCTTACCTCCTTTGTTGTAGATTAATTAATAATATATGTGGGCTTATTTCTAGGATCATTATCCTGTTCTATTGATCTCTGTGTGTGTGTGTGTACGCAGGTGCGTGCTTGTGTGCATGCTTGTACCACATTGTTTTGTTTAATACAGCTTTGTGTAGTATATTTTGAAATCTGAAATTGTGATACCTCCAGCTTTGTTCTTCTTTCTCAGGATTCCTTTGGCTATTCAGGGTCTTCTGTGGTTCCATACAGATTATTTGCTCTAGTTTTGTGAAAAATGCTGTTGGTATTTTGATAGGGATTTTATTGATTCTGTAGATTGTTTTGAGTAGTATTGACATTTTGACAGTATTAATTCTTCCAATCCATTAGTATGGACTATTTTCCCATTTGTGTTAACTTCACTTTCTTTCATCAGTATTCATAGTTTTCAGAGTATGGATCTTTCACCTCCTTAGCTAAATTTATTTTTAGGAATTTTATTCTTTTTGGTGCAATTGTAAATTATGTTATTTTTTAAACTTCTCTTCCTGAAACTTTCTTGTTAGTATATAGGAACACTTTGGATTTCAGGTTATTAATTTTGTATTCTGTCACTTTACTGAATTTATTACTTCTACCAGTTTTTTTTGTAGAATCTTTAGGATTTTCTTCTTCTTCTTCTTTTTTAAGATTTTATTTATTTGACAGAGAGAAACACAGCCATAAAGGTAACACAAGCAGCAGGAGTGAGAGAGGGAGAAGCAGGCTTCCCCCTGAGCAGGCAGCCTGACATGGGGCTTGATCCTGGGGCTCCGGGGCCATGACCTGAGCCGAAGGCAGAGGCTCAACCACTGAGCCACCCAGGCACCCCTCTAGGTTTTTCTGTGTACAGTATCATGTTATCTGTGAATAGTGACAACTTACAATATGGATACCTCTTATTCTTCTTAATTTTTTATTTTTTGCCACTTATTTTTCTTGTCGGATTGTTGTGGCTAGGAATTCTTTTTAAAAAGTTTTTTTATTACAATTTGGTTTAATTAAGATCTACTGTATTATTAGTTTGAGAGGCAGAATTCAGTGATTCATCAGTTGCATACAGCACACAGTGCTCATTACTTCAAGTGCCCTCCTTAATTCACATCACCCAGTTACCCCATACCCCTACTCACCTCCCTTTCAGCAACCCTCAGCTCTCTGTAGTTCAGCATCTCTTATGGTTTGCCTTCCTTTCTGTTTTCATCTTACTTTATTTTTCCTTCCCTTCCCCTATGTTCATGTGTTTTGTTTCTTAAATTGTAAGTGAGTGAAATCATATATTTGTCTTCCTCTGACTGATTTATTTCGTGTAACATTAATACCCTCTAGTTCCATGCACATCATTGCAAATGACAAATTTCATTCTTTTTGATGATTGAGTAATATTCCAATGTGTGTGTGTGTGTGTGTGTGTGTGTGTGCGCGCACGCGCACGCATACCATATTTTCTTTATCCGTTCATCTGTTGATGAACATTTGGGCTTTCCATAGTTTGGCTTTTGTAGACATTGCTGCTATAAACATTGGAGTGTGTGTGCCCATTTGAATCACTATGTTTATATCCTTTGGATAAATACCTTATAGTGCAATTTGCTGGCCTAACTCCATTTTGTTGAGAGTTTTTATATGTTGAATCTTGTCAAGTGCTTTATCTGCATTACTGAGCTGATCGTATTATTTTTATCCTTCATTTTGTTTATGTGGTGTATGATGTTGATTTGTGAATATTTAACCATCCTTGCATCCTAGGAATAAATCCCACCTGATTATGGTGAATGATCTTTTTAATATATTGCTGTATGCAGTTTGCTAATACTTTGTAGAGGATATTTTCATCTATGTTTATCAGGGATTTTGGCCTATAATTTTCTTTTTTGTGGTGTCTTTGTCTGGTTTTGGTATCAGACTAATGCTGGCTTTGTAGAATGTATTTTGGAAGCTTTCCTTCCTCTTCTATTTTTTGGAAGTTTGAGGAGGATAAGTACTAACTCTTCTTTAAGTGTCTGGTAGGATTCACTTGTGAATCCATGTGGTCCCAGACTTTTATTTTTTGTTAGTTTTTTTATTAGCAGTTTAGTTCTGTTACTTGTAATCAGTCCATTGAGATTTTCTGTGTCGTTATGGTTCACTTCCAGAAGGTTGTATGTTTCTACGAATCTATCCATTTCTTCTAGGTTGTCCAGTTTGTTGGCATATTACCTTTCATAGTATTCTCCTATAATCTTTTATATTTCTGTGGTATCAATTTTTGCTTTTCTTTCATTTCTAATTTTACATATTTAGGGTCCTTTCTCTTTTTTTCTTGGTGAGTCTAAAAGTGTGTCAATTTTGTTATCTTTTCAAAGAGCCAGTACTTGGTTTCATTGATTTTTTTTCCTAATGTTCTTTTAGTCTACATCATTTATTTCTGCTCTGAGCTTTATTATTTTGTTTCTTCTTGTCACCTTGAATTTTGTTTGTTCTTTTTCTCATTCCTTTTGGAGTAAGTTTAAATTGTTCATTTGAGTTTTTTCTTTTTTCATGGTAGTTCTGTATTGCTATATACTTCTCTCTTAGAACTGCTTTTTCTGTGTCCCACAGATTTTGGGTTTTTGAAATTTTCATTTTCATTTGTCTCCATGTATTTTTTCTTTCTTTGATTGTTTAATATTATGTTTATGTTTAATATTATATTGTTTGGTCTCCACAGTTTTTTTTGTGTGTGTGTGATTTATTTATCATTTCATATTGTTGTGGTCAGAAAAGATGCATGGTATGATTTCAGTCTGCTTAAATTTATTGAGGCTTGCTTTATGTCCTAACGTGTGATCTGTTCTGGAGAATGTTCCATGTGCACTTGAAAAGAATGTTTATTCTGTTGTTTTTGGACTGAATGTTCTGTATATATCTGTTTTGTTCATCTGGTCCAATGTGTTGTTCAAAGACATTATGTCCTTATTGATTTTCTGTCTGGATAATCTATACATTGACGGACTTAGAGTGCTAGAGTCACCTACTGTTATTGTAGTAACATCAGTTACTCTCTTTATGTCCTTTAATTTTTGTTTTATGTATTTAGGTGCTCCAGTGTTGGGTGTTATAACCTCTTGTTGGATTGATCCCTTTATCATTATGTAATGCCTTTCTTTATTTCTTGTTATAGTCTTTGATTTAAAGTCGGTTTTGTATGATTTAAGAATTGCTACCCCAGCTTTTTTTCACTTCCATTTGCATGGCAAATGTTTTACCATTCTGAACTTTACTTTCAGACTGTGTATGTCTTTAGTTCTCAGGTGAATCTCTTGTAGGCAGGATATACATAAGTCTTATTTTTAATAAATTCTGTCACTGTATATCTCTTGATTGAAGCATTTAGGCCATTCACATGTAAACTAATTATTGATAGGCATGTACATATTGATATTTTTATAATTTGTTTCTGGTTGTTTTTGTATTTCTTCATTATTCCTTTTTTTTTTCTTGCTCTTTTTGTCATCAATCTATAGTGTTTTGTCTCACTTTATTTTTTGTGTGTCTATCATGGGATTTGGGTTTGTGGTTACCATGAGGTTCATATATAATGTGCCATTCTGTGTCTTTTGATTGAAAAATTTAGGCTGTTTACACTTAAGTAATTATTGATAAGTATGCACATATTGACATTTTTATGATTTGTTTTCTGGTTATTTTTATAGTTCTTATGTATTTATTTTTTCTTTTCTTGTTCTCTTTGTCATCAATAAATTATGTATAGTGTTTTGTCTGATGTTGTTTTTTGTGTGTCTATCATAGGTTTTAGGTTTATGGTTACCATGAGGTTCATATATGATATCCTAATTAAGTAGCAGTCTGTATTAATTTGATGGTCATGTAAGTTCAAATACATTCTAAAAACACCCCAAAAAACAAATCTTTTTTCTTCTCCTCCACCTTCTCTTCCCTTTTTAGTCCCCTCTTCACATTTGATTTATAAGTGGTCATATTTTACATCTTTTTATTCACATTTTTCTAAGTATGGTCTAATTGTGGCCATTTTTTTTTCTACTTAGAGATGTCCCTTTAACATTTCTTGTAAGGCTGGTTTAGTGGTTATAAATCCCTTTAGCTTTTTTTTGTTTGTGAAGCTCTTTATATCTCCTTTAAATCTGAATGATAACCATTCTTGGTTGTAGGTTTTTTCCTTTTAGCATTTTGAATAGATCATGCCATTCTCTTCTGGCTTAAAACGTTTCTGCTGAAAAATCATCTGAGAGTCTTACAGGGTTTTCCCTTCTAGGTACCTTTTTGTTTCTCTCTTGCTGCTCTTAGGATTCTTTATCTTTAGCCTTTGACTTTTAATTATTATGTGCCACGGTGTGGACCTCTTTGGGTTCATCTTGTCCTTAGTTTTTAAAATTTACTTTCTTTTTTGGGTGTTCTACTTGTGTGATTTCCATTATGCCATCTTCCAGATCACTAATATGTTCTTTTGCAACTTTTAACCTACTATTGAGTTCTTACAGTGTTTTTTATTTTATTTATTATACAATAACTAAATCTTCAGCTCTGATTGCTTATTTTTAATGTTTTCTATCTCTTTGTTGAAGGTCTCACTGACTTCTTCCATCTTTTCTCCAGCCCACTGATTATTTTTATAATCATTTCTTAAAATTCTTTATTGGGTATGTTGTGTATCCCTGTTTTTTATTTAATTCTCTTACTGAGGTTTTTTTTTTAATATTTTTTCTTTTGATGCATATTCTTCTTTATCCCCATTTTGCTTGACTTTCTGTGTTTTGTTGTAGGGATTAGTGAAATGACTACTTCTAATGTTGAAGGAGTGGTCTTGTGTATTGTGACCTATATGCAGACTGTATGTGGTTACTTTTTCTGGGTGGCTGGTGCTATGACTATATATATTACTTACTCTTTTAAACTGTGGCTTTTTACAGAGAGAATAAAAAAATAATAATAAAAGAAAAAATAAAAAAGAAAACCAGGAAAAGAGTAGGAAAAAAAACCAAGAAATAAAAGAAGGGTGCCTGAGTGGCTCAGTTGTTGGACCTCTGCCTTCAGCTCAGGTCATGGTCCTGGAGACCAAGGATCGAGCCCCGCATTGGGCTTCATACTTGGTGGGAAGCCTGCTTATCCCTCATTCACTCCCCCTGCTTGTGTTCTCTCTCTGGCTGTGTTTCTTTCTGTCAAATAAATAAATTAAAAATTCTTAAAAAGAAAAGAAAAGAACAAAACCAAAAAGGAAAAAATAAAGACAAAAGCGCTCCTGCAGTTTCCTTGCCCCTCTAAACCATGTTTTGTTTTGTTTCTGTTTCTCAGTGCAGCTAGGGTTGGTCGGGGCTTGTGTAGTCTGTGCTTGCTGAGATCCCAAGCACTCTCTGATGAACTGATCTTCCATTTATGGTATCTGAACTTCACCCCTTATGGCAGCCCTTCATTGGTCTGGGCCCTTGAAGTGGAAGTGGGAAGTGATTGCCACAGTTCCCTGGCCCCTCTAAACCTCAGATTTTCTTCTGTGTCCCAGTGCATCTAGGGTTGGTGTGAGCCTCTGGACCATGGGCTCCCTGAAGTTACAATCTCATCAAGACCATTAGACCTTCCTGCCAAGATGTCTGGACTCTGCTCTGGTCCAGGCTTCCAAGGTGGGGTGGGAATATAAGCCTTGTTGTACTCTAGTCTTTTTGACCTGGAGAACTTCCCTGTGACAACCCCGCTGCTTGGCAGAGTTCTAGTGTTGTCTCTTTTATATGCTAGTTCCTTGTTTAAACTGTGGTTTTTTTCCTATGCCCAAGGACAGAGGAATCTGTTCCCAGTCTGTCAGTCTTATCCTTCCCCACCGCAGTTTACAGGCTGCTTTGGGGATGGGCATTCCCTTTGTTACTGTTTGCATCTCTCTTGCTCTTCTGTTACTCTTCAGTAGCTGTTCAGGCAGCCCTTAGTTCTTCTTCAGAAAAAGTTGTTCTATTAAGAGGTGTAATTTGGTTTATTCCATGGAGGAGGCGAGTTCAGCCTTAATTCCTTTTTTTAACTGGATTTGTGTTTGGTACTATAGCCATGGCTTCGGTTTGTTTAGGAATCCTTTTGTCTCATGTCCATATCTCTCTCCTATCACTCACTCTCTCCCTTTCTTTTTGGCTTGTAATGTATCTGAGAAGGCCTCCTGATAAGGAGGATAACCATCCAATCTTCTGTCTGCTGGAAATTAAGCCTTGACCTGAAGCTAAAATGAATAGGTTTCTGGGTGGCAAATAGCTGCAATTCAGTCCTTAATTCTTCAAAGAGAGTGGGCCTTCATGTGGTACATTGCAAGTGTCATGGGATTTTGGAGTCAGGAAGTTGACCTACAAATCTCATATCTACCTATGAGTACCTCAGTTAGAGACAAGAACTGCTTTATAGTGTTATTGGGGGGTCTGAAAAAGAAATTAATAGGGAAATACTTCCTCATGCCTTTTAGTTTTATTTCTTATTTTTGGTTATTGTAAGACCCAAGAATCATTTCTGGAAATCTTTGAAAAACAGATATTAGGAAGGGAAGATTCATATTTTTAATGATTTACAATACTGATATAAGGTTATTTTCAATTTCTCAGTATGTGGAGAAAGAGATCCTTAAATGGGAGGTACTCAAGGTATTGTTTAATTTTCCCTTACCTAGTGGGATATCAAAGTAATGCAGTGTTCTGACCTTTGTCTATCATGAGCCCCACAGCTGCTGAATCCTGGACAGGAATATGAGAGAAATTAGGATAAGACAACTTAAAATTCCAGCAGTAACATTAACAATTTATTTATTAATTTTTTATATTAACCTTAATGATTTTAACATTAAATAAGGACAGACTTGAAGTTTGTACTTCCACTTATGAAATAAATAGGTCACAGAGATGAAAAGTACAGCATTAGGGAACATAGTCAATAATATTGTAATAATGTTGTATGGTATCACATGGTGACTAGACTTATGGTAAGCATTAAGTAATGTGTAGAATTGTTGAATCAGTGTTATATACCTGAAACTAAAACAACATTGTTTGCCAGGTGTATTTCAATAATAAAAAAATTGAAAAAAAATGAAATAAGGACAAAAATGAAAGAACAAAACTGAGTGAAAGGTAAAATTAGATAAAAAGCTGGAGGGCACCTGGGTGGCTCAGTTGGTTAAGCACAACTGCCTTCGGCTCAGGTCATGATCCCAGAGACCCAGGATCGAGCCCCGCATCGGGCTCCCTGCTCAGCGGGAAGCCTACTTCTCCCTCTCTCACTCGCCCTGCTTGTGTTTCCCTCTCTAGCAATGTTTCTCTCTGTCAAATAAATAAATAAAATCTTAAAAAAAAAAGCTGAAACTGAGGCACATGGTAGATTAAATAAAAGAATTGAGAGATCAAGTTGAATAAGTGATTTAATAATTTAAGATGTGGGTGAGGTAGTAAGTAAAGAGTTGTCAGAAATAAAGAATGAACAGGAAGGAAGTGGAGTGGAGGCCTTCAGTTTTCCTGCTGAAGCAGCTGACCTTTGTTACCAGGAGTGGAGAGGCTTGAGAGCCTCCTCAGCAACCCCTCTTTGGGGTAGACAGAGTCCCTTTCTAGTGTTAGTGTGCTATCTTCTTTCACTATCAGTGGATGTAGCAAATACAGCAATATAAGCTGACCTCAGGAGATTCCCTCTTCAATTTCATTGTTGATACTGTTTTTTTAATAAATAAAGACAGTAGAGGGAGAAATCTAGTGGCATGCTGGGAAATGTTTAAAAACCACCTGTGGGGTTGAGGAGATGAACATAGGGGAAGGGAAGGAAAAATAAAGTAAGACAAAAACAGAGAGGGAGGCAAACCGTAAGAGACTCTTAACTGTAGGAAACAAACAGAAGATTGCTGAGAGGGAGATGATGGGATAATTGGATGATGGGAATTAAGGGGGGCACTTGATGTAATGAGCACTGGGTGTTATATGCAACTGATGAATCACTAAATTCTACCCCTGAAACTAATAATACAGTATATGTTGCCTAAATTGAATTTATAAAAGAAAAAAGAAATTATGGGACTCCTTGGTGGCTCAGTTGATTAAGCATCCAACTTTGTCTCAGGTCATGATCCCAGGATCCTAGGATACAGCCCCTTGGCAGGCTCTGGGCTCAGTGGGGAGTCTCCTTGTCTCTGTGCCCCATCCCCTGCTCATGTGTTCTTTCTATCTGTCTCAAATACATAAATAAATAAAATCTTAAAAAAGAAATAAAAGAAAGCATTAAATTATGGTTATTTACTTGTTTGGTTAGATAGGTGAGTATCAGGTCCTTGTTAAAGGAGTTGCAGGAAAGATTAGTAAAGGTGCTAAACTTTACATCACCTTTACATAAAATGTATTATTAATGCCATGAGGGCTTGCTGTAAAATTTCCCAGCTCCCTTTCTTTCTGTCTCTAATACTATAATTTTTATCTTAGAGCACCTTTTTGTTGAGCTCCATTTTAAGATGCTTTTGACTTAAAAAAAACACACACACACCCAAATTTATCTTTTATTATACTAGCAAAAAATTTCTAAAGCAATTTGACTCACCTTAGGGCCAGGTTCAACATGAAACTGAAATCTTTTTAATGGTAATACTGTTTTCTCATACACTTTATGGTCCTTTAGAGTATTGTCAGAAAGTATGTAATCTTTGACTATATCTTGTTGTAGGAATTTCCTTTTAAATTATAAAAAACTGGCTTAACTTTACTTGGATTGATTCTTGTGGAGAATGGATCATAATGAAGTTAAAGTATCAATATAGAGTTCCTAGATATATCCCCTAATCCTATTTTAAAAATTTTGGCAATGCTATTTCCATTTTTTCTTTACTTCATATAAGATTATATTAAGGAAAATATGAACAATTACAGTTGAAAAATTGTTTTTTCCATACATAAGCTTTGTCCTTGAACATGATTGACCCGATTGAGAAATGTGACAGGATAAACTTAAAAGTTTTTGTGTGGCATATATTTGTGTTTTCACAAACAGAAGAAAGTTATGTTGCCCAGTTCTTCTTAAAAAGGGATTACAATACTGAATTGAGGTGATTAGTGTCTGTTGGTGGCATTTGTGACACATGAGTCAAATGCTTTTTATTCAGACAGTGCTGGGGTACCGTACACCCCATCACTTGCCAGTAGTATTCTTTCTGCAATGATGGAACTGTTCTGTATCTGCGCTGTCAAACAGTTGTCACATGTAGCTATTGAATGCTTGAAATATGGCTAGTGTGACTAAGTAATGGAATGTTTGATTTTAACTAAGTAAATTTAAATCATACAGGTTAGTGGCTACTTTGTTAGAAAGACTTTCAGTTTATTTTCTTATTCCTGTTTGCATGGAATATTCCTATTCATGGAATGGGAAGGTTTGGAGTCTCATCCGGCTATGCCATTAAGCAGCTTGGGCAATTTATCTTTCTGGGTAATTTCCTTGCCTGGAAAATGAGGACTCTATTGGTTTTCAAATTTATATTTAGTATTGAGACTTTTTCTTAAAAACAAAGCCAAACAAACTGAGCAGAAAATTTAGAAGTAATTATTTTTTTGAAATGTTTAAGGGCTACAAATCTGTGCTACATTTCTCCGAGGTATTCACAAGCATTTGCTAAGATATGCACTGGTAAGAACTGTTATTATGCGGGTGCCTGGGTGGCTCAGTAGGTTAAGCATCTGCCTTCAGCTCAGGTCCTGATCTCAGGGTCTTGGAATCTCAGGATCCCTGTTGGGTTCCCTGCTCAGCAGGAGGTCTGCATCTCCCTTTCCCTCTGCCCCAATTGCCCCCCTTCGTGCTCTCTCAGTCTCTCTCTCTCAAAAAAAAAAAGAATTGTTATGCAAAATGTACGTTAATTAGGGTTTTACTGAATTTCTTGTATCACTAGTCATGTTTTTTATGTCATGTTTTTTCTGGTGTTTACAGTGCTGATACAGCTGTGGGAATTAATACATTTTTAAATTTTTTTAAATTTACTTTTAATTTTTAAAAAAGTTTTTATTTATTTGAGAGGAAGCGAGAGAGCATGAGCAGGGTGGAGAGAGAGAAGCAAACTCCCTGCTGAGCAGGGAAGCCCAATGTGGGGCTCAGTCCCAGGATTCCGAGCTTCTGACCAGAGACAAAGGCAGATACTTAACCTACTGAGGCACCCCTGGAAATTAATATTTTAGAAACCTTTATTCTATAAATGTCAAGACATTTCTGTTTAAAGTTATATAGCTACTGTTCTGATGGGCATGTACCAGTCCCTCCCAATTACCACCCTCTGTCCAAATATAGCAAAGAGTACATTCATCTGATAGAAATGTCGTGCATATAGGGATGGAATAAATATCTGGAGCTAATCCACACCTTGGTGAAACTTGGATTTCATGTGTTGATATACCTTATTTTTACTTTCATTATATTCTTAGTATTCTACTTACTATTTCAGTTGTTGGAGTTTGTTCTCAGTCCTTAATCTATGACATAATAGTTTTGTACATACCCAAGAAAAAGGGCCTGAAAAATGATGGAAGAATGTTTTAGAAGTTTTCTCTTAAAATTTCAGTATATTGTGATAAACTGAGAGATATGATGATAGAGTATGTGGCACTTGGGTAAAAAATTTAATTCATTAGTTCAACAAATATTTATCTCTTATCTATCAGGCACTGTACTATGTGCTAGGGATATAGTATAGAACAAGACAGACATAAGACATAGTTCTTGGCCTCCTGAGCTTCCAATTTATAACTGCCAGATTTCCAGAGTATAGAATAGAAGCAGATTGATTGGAAAGTTATGTGCAAAGATAAAAGTAGAACAGGAATCATGTGAGCTTGTCTTTGAGGATAGAGAACATCTTAAAGTCATTTTGCTTCGCTTCTTATCCTTCACCTGACAACTCAGTGCTCTGGTACCTGTAATTTGCTAAAGCGTAAAAGTTGTTTTTTTTTTTTGTTTTTTTTTTTTTCCCAACCAGTTTTTGGCTCAGAGCCCAGAGCATGTCAGTCCTCTAGAGATTTCTGCCCATACAGCAACAATAAGGCAACACTCAATTCCTTACTGTGTCTCAGCATAGTAAACTGTGCCTACCTAATCTCATTTTGCCTCTAGCTTTGTCATCTTTTATGTTCCTGAAATGTTAACCCACTTGGGCCTTTGTCCTTTCCAATATGGCTATTCTAGCTTGGCTCTGTGCTGCGACCCCTTCCTCTCAAACTAACCCTTCCACTGCCCTGTGTCAGTTTTTTTCTGCTGTGCCTTTTGGATATCCTATATGCTGGAATTCTCCAGATTATCAGGGCTGCTTATCATTGCAAAGGATTTCACAGTTTTAATACTGAGCTCATTAGAGGTCAATGTATTAAAGTCATAATCAGTCATAGCAAGTTTATTGCTGTGGGACTGAAGCTGAGTCCAAGATGCAGAGACGAAGTGATTTTATATAAATAGAGAGAACCTTGGAACAATCTACTCCATGAGACCTGGCACTTAAGAAATTATTTTTCTGGGGCGTCTGGGTGGCTCAGTCGTTAAGTGTCTGCCTTCGGCTCAGGTCCTGATCCCAGGGTCCTGGGATCAAGTCTCACTTCAGGCTCCCTGCTCAGCGGAAGCCTGCTTCTCCCTCTCCCACTCCTCTTGCTTCTGTTCCCTCTCTCACTGTCTCTTTCTCTCTGTAGCAAGTAAATTAAAAAAAAAATTGTTTTTCCCTTTCATGGGAAGTAGATAGGATGCCTGGACTATGACCCCGAGCAGCTGTGTGTAAGTGAGGCAACCACAGTTTTTGTGTGGTTAAAAATAACGGGCCCCAAATGGAGTTGCTTTTGCCAGGCCCCACCCAGACGTAATTCTTAACCTAATTGCAGTGTCAGCCTCTCAGGAGTGGAGTTATAAACCAATCAGCCTGGAATTTCCTGAGCAGTTTAATCTACTTATTTACCTTCCCCGTCCCATCCTCCTTCTACTGATAAAAACCTTCCAGTTTGGTAAAACCACTCAGAGCTCCCTTCTGTTCACTAGGTGAGGAGTTAACAATTCATGAATTGTTGATAAAGCCAGTTAGACCTTCAAATTTAGTTGAATTGTTTTTTAACAGTACAAACAAGGATGGCCTACTTCTTTGCTACAAACTCTTTCATTTAGTAGTCATGGTTGTTTGCCTTACATGTTTCCCTAGGTTGCTCTTGTAAGGCAAAGGAAAATTACGACTAGCTATATAATTTGAATCATAATTTCTTGCCTGAGTGAAACTGTATGGGGTGGGAACAGTACTCTCTTCTCACCCTTGCCTTTATCTTTTGCCCTGCCTTGATAAGACTGTTGTCAACCCATGGAGGATTAACTCAGTCAAGTTCGAGGACCATCCCTCTGTCCCCCAAGAAAACTCATTGCCAAAGGGGTTTCATCCCTCAAGTCCAGGAATGTTGACATGGTTGTAGTATCTCACTTTCAGTCGTAGGTAGGAATTGTGTAGGCAGTGCTACTGGGCTCAGCATTAGATAAGAAATAGAGAGTAAAATCTTTTAACAAGTTTTATCTGTTATGTAATTTCTTTTTCGTGGGGATCCAAATAACCAAAATACAGCCTGGGAGAGACAGGAGATATTCCTAATTTTGGAACGTCCTTAGGATATCTTGACATTTTCTTTTTTTGAGAGAGAGAGTGTGGTGCGAAAGAGAGTGGGAGAGAGAGAATCTTTTATTTATTTATTTATTTTTAAGATTGTATATATTTGAGAGAGAGTGTGTATGCATGAACAGGGGAAGGGCCAGAGGGAGGGTAGACTCCCCTCTACAGGGAGCCCAGCAGTGCAAGTCTCCATCCCAGGACCCCAAGATCTTAACCTGACTGAAGGCAGGAGTTTTACTGAGCCACCCAGGTGCCCTGTGGAAATCGATATTTTAGTGTTGAAAAATACAAGATGTCTTATGTTTACAATTACTACCAGCTGCTGTTTTTCAAATTGACATATCTCTCTATTTTTCATTGTCTTCCCCACCTCTTCCCTCCAGTTGTCAAATTAGAGCAGACCAAGGAATACATTCTTATGACAGAAAATGGTGCCTTTAAGCATGGAGTGAATATTGGGAGTCTTTTCCTACCCTGTTGATATTACCTAAGGAATATCGTATGTTGGAATACTTAATGTTTACAGTATGCTTCATATTCTACTTGTCATTTAAACCGCTGCCTGTCTGTGCCTTGAAGAATTTCTTAAGTTGGTTACACCCTTGTATGACTGCTTCAAGGTGGAGTGTGGGACATGGAGTTGGCTGAACCTAGGCTATTTTTGCAGGGGGGAGTGCCCTTTTTGCAGGGGCCAGGAGGAAGGAGAGTCTTTTTCTTGTTTTACTTCTTTCTTCCCAAGGCCAGTCCCTGCTTCCCACCTAGGTTTGGTTACTGGAGGGCCAAAAGAAAGAAATAACATCACCTGGAATTCCTCCAAACCACCCCTTTCACATCCTGACCAGGTGACTGAACTCTTCTTTGGTTTTCCAGACCACATATCTGGGAAGGGGTTAGGTGAGCTTTGCATCCTTTTTCCACTTCAAAAATTTTTTCTTCTTTTCATATTGTACTTCCTTTGGGGCTCATGCCAACTGGCTAGACCACCCCTTACACTCTTCTTATTGGGGTTATTGACCAACTTGCTTCTCTTGCTCATTTATTAGAAATACCACATGGCTCACCATCCTGAGTACTGCTTTTTGTTCTACTTTTGTCCTGAGTAGTAACTTTAATATATTTATACACTAATCATCTAACACCATGACTTTATAATTAAAGTTGATCTTGCAGCTGACTTTACAGTATGAATTGACCTCCAATTTTCGCCTATAGATAACTCTTAATATGTTAAGCTGAATTCATAATCTATTCCTTCCAAATTCCTTCCAAATCTGCCTTTATTCCTGAATTTTCTGGGTTAATAGCATCACTATGCTCCAAGTTTCCCAAGCTAAAAATCAGTGAGTTGTTCTGAAACCTCTCCCTTTCTAAGCACTCCTTACACAATCTACTTACTATAGATACTGCCTCCTTAAAATCTTTTGAGTCAGTTTCCTGTTTCTGTTTGTCTTTTATCACTGCCTTAGAAGTGTAGATTTCTTGGGGTGCCTGGGTGGCTCAGTTGGTTAAGTGACTGTCATGATCCAGGGTAGTTCCACATCTGGCTCCCTGCTCAGCGGGAAGCCTGCTTCTCCCTCTCTCACTCCCCCTGCTTGTGTTTCCTCTCTAGCTATGTTTCTCGCTGTCAAATAAATAAAATCTTTAAAAAATATATTAAAAAAAAAGAAGTGTAGATTTCTTTTCAAGTGGGCAACTGCTATATCCTATTAACTGGATTCCGTTTTTAAAATGCATCCTCTTCAGTCTATCCCCACATGACAAAGTAATTTTCCTAAAACAAATCTGGTCATTTCATTCCTTGGCTGAAACCCTTCTGTGGCCCTCTTAACTCTCAGAATAAGAATGAAGTTCATCTCTTTAGGAGTAAAAAAAAAAAAAAAAAAAAAAAGATAATATATCTGTAAGTGTGGATCTCTATAAATTAAGTTCTCTAAGTTGTCTTGCTTAGATTTACATTTTCTCAGACTTACCTTGGTAAGAGCTTTCTTTAAGGAAATAATTAGAAATAAGAAAAATAACTTTCAGTAATAAAATTGATGCAAAAACAAATCATTAGAATGACATATTAATCACAACTTGTATCATTAGGAGTATAATATGTAGAACAAAAATATTCTTACGTGTTACACACACACCCCACTTGTTTTGTTTAACTATAATAGTATTTAAATAAATCCACAGAAAACAGTAGACAGCAAGAAAACAGTATTAGGGAAATGGTAGGAATTAATTAAATTTGCTTTATTAGTTAATCATATAAGAATTTATATGAAACTTGCAATCTTAATGGAGAGGTGAGACAAAGCAGAGAAATTAAATAAGTTTGCAGGGTGTGTGTGCTTCAATTTCAGTCTGAATAGTAGTAACAGTAAGTACTGCATCTCAAAAAAACAAGAGGTATACACAAAATAAGCTTCCTAAAAGATGTGAAATGAGAAGGACTTTGTTTTTCCTCTGTATTTCAGTACTCTGTGGTGGGTTTTTAGTTTCATTTTTAAAACAAGTTTGTTTATTTTTAAAGATTTTATTTATGTGTCAGAGAGGGAGAGAGCACAATCAGAGAGGGGCAGTCAGAGGAGAAGCAGGCTCCCCGCTGAGCAAGAAGCCAAATGCCGGACTCCATCCCAAGGCCCTGGGATCATAACCTGAGGGGAAGGTGGATGCTTAATTGATCCACCCACGTATCCCTTTAGCTTTATATTTTTGACCAGATCCAAATAGAAGCAAGTTCCCTGAGTGGCCAACTTTTGTTTTCTCAATCTATCATTTATTGAGCATAATTTAGAGAATTCTGTACTGGGGGTGTGAGCTGATAGATTTTCAAAAGGAGTCCCCAAATTTAAGATGCATAAGTTGTGACTTTTAAAATTTGCACTGGATTTTGTTTATTCTGATTTCCTAATCTCAAAATAGAAGGTAGTGTGAGCTTCATACAGATATCTTGGCTGCTAGTATGGAGGACTGGTAGTGTGAGTGACAGAGCTCAAATCCAATGAGCCTTTGGGGAATATCGAATTCTTTTAACCTGTGGGCTCTCCTGCTTTTATTACAAGTAGTCAGATGCTTTGGCCTTCTCTAGAGATTTCTAGTTACCATTCCTAATTTGTCTTACCTTTGGTTGGGTAACAACCTGTGTTCAGGGTCATTTGTGAGGTGTATTTTAAGTAATGAGTAACTAACTACCAGTCCTACACATTAGAGTGCTTATCCCACCATGATATTGTCAGACGTTACAATTCCAAAGTCGAAGAGAGAGGGATGAAATGTAAAAAGTTGCACGTATTTGTGCTTGTAGGTGATGTGTCTTGAAACATCACTTGTCATATGTGTCATGCTAGGAAAAAAGGGGATAGGGCGCCTGGGTGGCTTAGTGGGTTAAAGCCTCTGCCTTCAGCTCAGGTCATGATCTCAGGGTTCTGGGATCGAGGCCCACATTGGGCTCTCTGCTTAGCGGGGAGCCTGCTTCCTCCTCTCTCTCTGCCTGCCTCTCTGCCTACTTGTGATCTCTCTGTCAAATAAATAAATAAAATCTTTATTAAAAAAGGGGATAAAAACAATCGTTGTAATATAAAGATAGAGCTCTTTCTGGTCTCATCTTATTGGGATAGATTTTTTTTTTTTTTCTTTTAATCTGGGTCTCAAAACCACTTTTTTGATGACTGGTCAAATTGCTTTCCTTTCAGCCACTTGAACTTCAGTTCAATTAGATCCTTTTTCCTCAGGGTACCTCACCCTTATAAAAAAAAATCACTTAAGGTGCCCTCAATGTTTAATACCACAACCCAGTTCTAATAACTTCTTACTTTTGTTTTTCTCCTGAAGTTCTTTAGTGTTCTTTAGGAGTTTACCTCTTTATTTCACTCTTTGTGGCTTTCCATTTTGGCTTCTCATTTGATAATCAAATTCCGGTTTATTGTCTCAAATAAATATTACTGTATCTATAAACTAATACCAATCCCTTCAGCCTCAGGTAGTTTGGGATTTCTCGAGTCTCCTAATTTGGGGAAAGGATTTTTTTTTTTTTTAATGTTTGGAAGTCTTTAATGATTCAGTGTTCATAGAAACTTAAATTTCAGAAGAGCAAATAGCCCCAACACAAGTATAATTAAGCTTCCTGTTACCTTAGTGAAGTGGGAAGAATAAATAACCAGGGAGGCTACAATTATTTCCTCCCAAGCCTGATTAGAAACTAAGTTTTAAAATGTTGAACTGGTGCTAATCTGCATGACTGCTTCAGGTTTCACTTGAGAAAGAATTGGGGCTGCTAATATTATCTACTAAAATATGTGAATCTATTTCCATAATCAGAGCCCTTTGGGATGGAGCTTAAATTTAATGTGTTTTTGGTGCTTATGTGTTTTCCAGTACATTGATTAATACTGTCCTCTGAAGTGGAACCCTGTCAGGGGTAACCTGCCAGAGGACTATTTTCTAGAAATTTCAGCTGAACTAATAATATCTGCAGGAATCTTAAGACTAAAGAAGAGTTGATGAATATACCACAATTAAACTTGCCTTGTAAATTGAAGAACGGGGCAAAAGATAATGAACATATTGAAATGATTCCACATGTTTTATGCATGACACATTTGTAATTAAAACAGATCCTGAAGGTAAGTTTGTATATACTAATATAATCATTTCAGAAAAGCAGAAAGCATTATTAAATATCTACAGGGCATATTTCCCAAGTAGAGAATGTGAAAATTTGGTTTGTTGTGCTAACTTCAACAGTTGTTTATCAGAAACTAAAAATTGAGTGTACTGGCAAGCCATACTAGTTAGGCAGGTTGTTTATATTGGTTATATATATGTGAAATACACAGACACACGTGTACATATATGTCTATATCTGGATGAATCTATCAGTGCATCCTCAATACATAATTTTCTAGTTATAAAGTTATAAGTAACTTTAATTTCAGTTATTCAAATAATATTAACATTTTTTCTAATTCCTTAGTCTTACAGGGGTTCTTTGAGACCTTTAACGATTCAATAGTCATTGCTCCTGGCATCCCAAGGTGCTCTTGCAGTCGGGTTGTTTTAGGGTTTAATGGGGGATTTAACAACCGGATCACAGTTTATAAGATACTATTAAAACCTTTTCTATCATTGGATCTTCCAAATTATCCTGTGAAGTAAGAATAGATACTATTTTACAAATGAGGAAAACAGAGGCAAATGACTTGTTCCATAGACTTTCATTTTTAGATTATGAGTAGAGTTATCTATTAAATAAAATATTAAAGTAGACCAAAATTTGTTTCTCATGAGGAAAATTAACAGGTAACTAGAGGGCTCTAAGTCAGTATATTTGTGACTAAACAGTCTGGCTACTGTCTATTTCTTGGCAAATTTACAAAACTGCTATTGTACTTGTTTCCATGTAGATAGTTGTAGTTCTCACAATGTCAAGGAGAAGCACTCAGTTATCGCTCCATCATCCCTGTTTTGACTATGGTAATGATTTTAGTTGATGCTCTTTTGCCTTATAATTATGCGTTACTGTTGAGTATTGTGGGTTGTTTGGTTAACCTTACTGTGTAGAGTGTTGCATATTTCCAACAATGATATTTGTGTCCCTTTTTTATCATAAATAGATTTTAAGGTAAACTACTTTAAGGTTATTTATATATATGTCTATATACGTATATATAAATATATATAATAAAAAATATATAGTGTGTGTGTATAAAATTTACCTTCAGGTAAATTCATACAGTATGTTCTATTATATACATATTATGTATGCCAACCATTCAGTTGTATATGCATCACTAAGTTGTATATGCACAGATAGGAACCAGCATGCTTCTGTATTGAATGAAGCAAATGTACACTATAGTGTGAATGGGTGAGATGGATGGGTCTTGAGGTCCTTGGCATTCCTTAAGTGAGCTGTGTTAAAAAGTAAGAACCACCTGTCTTCAGGAGTTGGAGAATGACAGCTGCCTCCATGGCATATGGTTACAGAGACTGTTTGTGTATACTTTAAATTTCCATAAACACCATGTTGATGTCATGTGTTTGTAAGAAGAGAATGGGACTGCATAGAATCTGGCCTTTTGCTGTGTGATAATAAATAAATGAACCACGATTGTGTAAGCTTTGTATGTGAAATACATGAAAGTATTGCTTTTTTTCCCCTGAGGCTATGATTTCTTACTTATGCGTTGAAGTCTACAGTTAGAAATTTGTCAATCTAACTTCTTTTTGAAGGGAAAAATGAGCTACAGAGATGTGAGGTGATTTAAAACCACAGAGGCTGAGCTACAACTAGTGATTGGGACTCCTGATACTGAGGCCAAAGTGTTTCTTCTTCTTTTTTAATCTAAATTTTATTTATTGTTTTGTATAAGAAATATATCCACATGGTTCCAAAATCAAAAATTACTGAAGGGCTTATAGTGAAAATTTCCCTTCCATTCCATTCCTAAGCCATCCAGTTCCCCTCTTTGGAAACAAACAATACTGTCCATTTTGTAATATACTCCCAGAAGTGTTTTATGCATATACAGATAAATATATGTGTACCTACTTCCCTTCATCTTTTTATGCAAATGGTAGCATATGCTTCATGCAATTTTGAACCATGTTTTTTTATTTTAAACTCAGCATTTAAAATCATTTCATATTATTACAAAAAGAATCATTAATTTTTATGGCAGTAGACTATTTCATTGAATAGATATATCAAAATTTATTTAACCAATCATCTGCTGATGGACATGTTGGTTGTTTCTAGTCTTTGCTATATCAAACAACACTGCAGTAAAATATCTTGTACATATATCATTTGCACATGTTTGACTATATTGGATAAATTCCTAGAAAAAGAATTGTCTGTTAAAGAGTAGATTACTTGATATATATCGTAATTGCACTTCACAGAGTTCGAATCAATTTACATTCCTGCCAGCAATATATAATATTGCTTATTTCTCCATATATTTACCAACACAATGTGGTATTAAATTTTGTGATTGTTGCCTATCTAATAGTTGAAAAGTAGTGGCTGAGTGTTGCTTTAATTTGTTTTTCTTGTTTTGACTCAGGTTGTACATTACTTTATATACCCCAGAGCCTTTTGACTTTTCTTTTTTGTGAACTGTTCATATATTTTGCCCATTTTCCCACTAGTCTCTTGGTCTTTTCCTTATCCATTTTTTAAAATTCTTTCTACATTAGTGAACTTGATAAACTGTCTGGATTTTCATTTAGCTTAATCCTATTAGGTGCCAGGCATTAGTTTAGAACATGCTGCTTACTTTTGAGAAAAATAGTAGAAATTTAGTTTTGAATATGTATATATAGCAAAGTTCAGAATCTTTTCTCCTTGGCTACATTTTAAAGATTTGAGAAGTCATTAGAAGAAAATCTGTGTAACAGTATAGTATAATAATTGCCTGTTTTTGGTTGGTTTATTGTTCAAAACTGCCGTGGGTTCATGGTAGGAGAAGCCTTCTGTTGTGTTACAATGAATGAAGACAAATGAACACTGAAAACCACTGCAGCTCCCTGGAAAAATAGATTCCTTTCTTCCAGGAAATCTCTAATTTCTTAAAGACTTGCAGTTGTACCTGAAAACGTGACATTCTATAGTATATATATCTGAGTGGTTAAGGTGTTAGCCAAAAGTATTTGTTCATTTGAAAATAAACCAGATAATCCTTATGTTCAGCTTTTTAACCAACTCTTCAAACCTTCTGTGGTTATGGATTTCAGTAGTTAATTGATAGAATGAGAGCATCAAAGTTTTCTGATGGTATCTCAGAAACTGAAGATAAAGACATTTACAGCTGACCCTTGAACAACACGTTTCCAGGTCGCTTATATGTAGATATTTTTCTATAAATAAAGTACTATGCTGTAAATGTATTTTTCTTGTGATTTTTTTAACATTTTCTTTTCTCTAGACTAATTTAAGAATACAGTATATAATACATATACAAAATATGTACTAATTCACTAACTCTCAACCCCTTTTTGTTTAAGGTTCATCTATGCAAGGAGGAAATTAAATTTGGTATTACAGTATTATCTGATAGCTAAGACATGTTATAGCTAATTGTATAAGAAAAAATATAGGACTTTTAAAAATAGCATCAGTTAAACAGTTACGAGTAGGTTGTCAAAGAGGGAAGTATAGTGTTTCTCTTGGTGATGGTTGGGGACTCAGTAGTGGCATCAGTGCCATCAGTGGTATCAGTGTATCAGCACGTATGTCATTGGCCTCAGTGGCATTAATGCATTAATGACATTGGTGCACAGTGTATCAGTGGTATGAGTGCATCAACACATCATTGGCATGCCTGCATCAGTGGTGCATCCATCGCAACAGTGGAGCAGCCACAGCAGAAGAAGAGGTTTAATGTATATAAAGTAAATTTTATTCACATTAAGGAATATACAGCATTTTTTATAAAAAATTTTAAAAGATTTTATTTAGGGGTGCCTGGGTGGCTCAGTTGGTTAAGCGACTGCCTTCGGCTCAGGTCATGATCCCGGAGACCCGGGATGGAGTCCCACATCGGGCTCCCTGCTCAGCGGGAAACCTGCTTCTCCCTCTCTCAGTCTCTCTGCTTGTGATCTCTCTCTGGTTGTGCTTCTCTCTGTCAAATAAATAAAAATCTTTATAAAAAAAAAGATTTTATTTATTTGAGAGAGAGCATGAGCAGGGGGGAGGGGCAGAGGGAGAGGGAAAAGCAGACTCCCTGCTGAGCTGAGCAGGGAGCCAGACTTTGGGGCAGGGGCAGGATCTTGGGATCATGACCTGGACTGAAGGCAGATGCTTAATTGACTAATTCAGGAGCCCCAAATATAAAGCATTTTTAATCTTTGGATAATATATTTTGGTATATTGGTATCAGTAGTATAATAATCAATAGTACAGAAAAATTGAATTCTTATACTGATCAGTATCAGTTTGAACGCTGTTGGATTATTGGGCTTTTATAGAAATTTGCCTAAAAGGAGCATCTAGTAGGTGGCAGAATCCAGATTGGAAGGCCAACCAATATAGTCAGCCAATATCATTTTATTGTTCCATACAGTTTTCCTGTTCTAATGATGGCACTCTGTGAGGTTATTGAATATTTGTGATGATGAATAAAAGATATGAAAGAAAGGACACTATTTTTTGGAGAACAAAGTACAATACTGTAACATATAATATAAAGCAAGTAAAGTTTATAAATTTTTTATAGTTATCAGAATGTGATTCTTAGCTAGCCAAGAATCCAATTGTTCTTTGTTCTCTTAAAGTAGTGTCTTGAGAGTATTTTACTTCCTTTAAATTAGTTTATTGTATTATTGGTAAAAATAATGACTTTTGCTCTCTTTTCTCATTCAGAGCCTAAGTCATGATCATATTTTCTCTTATAGTGAGATTATTACAGGACCAAGCCCAAATGAATGTTGGGAAAAATAGGACTTGAGTAAATAGAATCTCCAGAATTTTGTATCAAGGACTAACCAGATGGGTTTTAAAGAAAATCTGAGTATATGGTATTGAGGCAAAGGCGGGTAGATGGTTGGGGTGGGGTGAACTGAAAAGATAGAAGGGTAGAATGGACATAAAGTTCTCTTTTTGTTTTCTATTTCTGCACTGTTCTCACTTTTTGATCCTCATTTCTCTTTCCTGTTCCCTGGCTTTTGCGGCATAGAAGAGGAGAAGGGAGAGACAGCTTTGATGAGCTAGGTCTTTACTAAGTGCTTTACCAAAATTGCCCCATCTAAGCCTGAGAGCAGAGAAGAGATCCCTCGTGTGTGGAGAGGGGAAGGAAGCAAAGCTGATTCATGGGCTCAGCATCAGGCTGTTTACACTGTGGACAATTACAGCTGGGTTCTTCTGGCCTCTGAAGAGCCATGTGGGATACAGTACAGCTCTGATTATCCACCTGAGTGACAGGAGAGGGTGGCAGTTACTCACTGGCTTCCCTCTTCCATTGCTCTAGAGTTGTTCTGTGAGTTGTAATTCACTTGGACTTCCAGATGGGTGTGAGTGCCCCAGGGTCTGAGAAGCCCTGGGGCGGAACAGGAGAGATGGCTGGTACAGTGGAGAGGAAGGGCAGTCGGACTGGCTCCATGCATGTGCCACATGTGCCCTCCGTGCTTAGCTTAATTCTTTCATGTCATTGTCTTGAAATTCTTAATACTCTTTGAACAAGGGGCATTTTATTTTAATTTTGTACTGGGCCCTCCAAATTATGTAGCTCACTTTGGCTGTTGAATTATTTTGCATGCAACTGGTACATTGCATGATGCTGTACAATGGCTGGAAGAAAAAAGTTGTTCCAAGAGAATGTGAGGTAAGGCACAGTAGATATCTGATACACTGATTTAATGTTTATAATATCCTTATCAGGGTTTATTATCCCATTTTAGAGATGAAGAAACAGATCCAGGTAGGGTAGTTAATAGCACAGTTACTGTATGGGACTGGTAGTAAAAGATACAGCCAGGATTTAAATCTACATCTGTGAGAACTGAAAGTCCTAATTCTTCCTACCAGACCTGTGTGTTTTGCTTGAGAGTAAGGGAAAAGCACGATATCAGAACTCATAATCATTGCACCAACTTTTTTTCCCTGCCTTGCATCTTCTGGACAGACTAAAACTGAGGTACACTTGCCATATTTTAATACACTGTAATGTTCTTGCTATATTCTAACACACTGGGAGCTCTACATGGCCATCTAGGTTGGCCTGGGAACTCTGGAACCACCTTAAAATTTTGTTCTTCCTTTTTTAGATGAGTAAAGGAAGAACCTGTTAGCCAAACGTGCCATAGGGAAAAGAGACATCTATTATGTATTTTTTACTAGACTTTTTTTTTTTTAAGATTTTATTTATTTATTTGACAGAGAGAGAGATCACAAGCAGGCAGAAAGAGAGGAGGAAGCAGGCTCCCTGCTAAGCAGAGAGCCCAACGAGGGTCTCGATCCCAGGACCCTGAGATCATGACCTGAGCCGAAGGCAGGGGCTTTAACTCACTGAGCCACCCAGGTGCCCTATTATGTATTTTTTAAAATTAAAATGAAAAATTTTAGTTTTCCAGGTGGGAATTTATTTAATTACTATCTAATCTCTGAAATGGCGAGAAAGAAAGTGGAAGAAAGGTGGAACATGTTGTGACTAATTTGTTGGCCAGTGCTCAAATGATTGGCTGATTCCAAATTCACATGCAGTGAGGTGAGGGCTGCATACCCCCAGGCGGCTTGTCTCTCAATAACCATGACCAGCTCTCAGTCCTCTCCCCACCAGGGCAATGTGGTAAATAAAATTTTGGAAATCATGGGGAAGTTGTTCCTGTGTAACATTCATCCAAAATCTGAAGTGAGTTCTTTTTTCTTATTTTCCCTCTGAAAACCTCATATAAATCATCTGGGTGTGATAATATTCACAGAATAATGAGGATAATAACAAGATTATGTGAGGGGACTATAGGTCTGTTTGCATGTGGTAGCCCAGGATTATTATCTATCGGTAATACATGATTATTAATAGCACCCCTTTTTACTTTTAGCACAAGTTTGAGTAATAAATTATATGATTTTTCTACTTGTAGTACAACTTCCAGCCCAGTTAATTTATCAAATTAAATATTCAGCTTCCCTGTTCTCAAAAGAGCCTTACAGCCATGGCGCCAGTTTCCCAGTAAGTGTATGGGATTCTTTTTTTTTCTTCCATCTTTTCCTTTTTTCTCTTGCTTCTCTTCCCCAGTTCTACTCCTTTTGTGTATAGATCACTTCAGCTTCCTCCAACCCCTACCTCCAGACTTAGTCCTCGGATTTTGTTATGTGTCTAAAGACCCTCACAGGGCTATGCTAAGCAATAGGCTGTCAACTTTGGGTCCACCTATCCATCCTTCTCCAAGAGGAATAGAGAAAAATGGAGATTTATTCCCTTCTTCCATCCCCATTCAGCATAGAGAAAGAGACAGCATTTTGTTTTTCAAAATTCACTTTATTTCTTTCTGTTATAGTAGTGGATTATGATACTATATATTCATTTTAAGGGGCAGATATGCCAAGAACAGCATACTGTTGACTAAGTGTGATAAAAGGAAATGCTGAGATCTTCATTTCAAATGTAAAATTCAATAAAACAACATTAAAGTAGCCCATTAACTTGTAGAAGCTGTGGTTTTATCTATGCATAAAAAGTAGAAGACATTAGTCTAGACTCATTGGTTCTAAGTTTCAGAAACCTAACGTATAAACTTTAACAAAAGTAGGAAATTATTTGGTTCATCTAACCATGAAAAGGGTAAGGGAGAGCTGTCTTGGACCAAAATAAAAGTTTTCACAGTGCTCTCTCCATCTTTTGGTTTTGATTTCCGCTACCTGTTTATTTCATTTTCTTCTACTTTATGTGACCTTTTCCCATTTATTAAGGCACATAGCCTTAGGCAGTTCTGGGCTTGGTGCCTTATAGCATCTTATCTCAAAAGGAAGGAGAATCTTCTATCTTGGATGTAGTTACAAAATTCCTGGTGACAGTGAGAACCTGGCCTAGTCCCCATGCCCTTTCCCTCAGACCATTCACTGAAGCCAAGCAGTATGGTTGGTCCAGCACAGGTCATGTGCTCTCAGGAAGTAAGGAGGACAGAATTGTTAACATAGTAGCAGTGCTGCACAGGTATGAGGAGCCTGCACTGAGGACCTACCAGGGGATCAGTAAGGCCTGGCTGTGTGTTAGGCACAAACCAGATGGAGAGAGCCAAAGATGCCTCAGCCCATGTCTCTGACATGGGCCTCTGCTTTCGTCTGAAGTTTTTGGAAGACTTTCTTAAGGAAAATATTCAGCTCCCTCATCCTTTCTACTATGTGAGAACACATAGCAAGAAGGTGCCGGTTATGAACCAGAAGAGGATCCTTACCAAAATGCAATATGATGGTACCTTGATCTTGGACTTCGAGCCTTCAGAACTATAACAAATAAATTTCTATTGTTCATAAACCACCTTATCTGTGGTATTTTGTTATAGCAGCCTGAATGGGCTAAGATTATAACGTTTGAGAGTATTGCTCTCAAAATAACTAAACAAAAATTCTTTAGCTCTCTTTTGAGGAAAGATTCTGGCAGGAGGGACATTGGCATCAGAGATTCCTGCCCACGTCTCTGAGTTTGGTCATCTTTTTGGTGTTCGTTACAGCTACCCAATCCTAAAGTCATAGCTGAAACTATGATGGAATAAAAATCTCCTGAAGGAAAGTAGAAAGTTTAGCCTTGAAGACAGTACAGAAGAGTTGGAGGCAGAGTTGCGTCTGGAACCACTCAGGCTTATGGCAAACACATTCATGAATAAAAATCCATGTTTTTCAACTTATAAACCTTTAAAAAAATTTTTTTGTTTACTGAGGTGTCCTAATAAGGAAGCAGACAGGAGATTATATTCAAGAAAAGCTTCCTAAAGCTGTACCTTCAACAAAGTTTAACAAAAAGTTGAGTGGCATAGAATTAAACAGTAATGTTTATCTTTATGGTTATTCCAAACAGATGTCAATTAAGTGTGATTTCTGGAATTTTAGTGTTACATGGTTAACATAACTGGATAATGACTACATCTAGATGTCCTGTGTTCTTTAGTAACAAGTTTGTGTATATGGGTGAGTGAGTGAAGGGAAAAAAAACAGGAGAGACTCAGAAGGGAAGTAAACCGATCTTTTCAGGACTGATACAAAACTAGAATAAAAGCTATGCTTCATTTACACATCTGTTGGAAGGCATTTCTTTTTGAAAGGAATCCCAAGGTCTTCTGAAAATTTAATTTTTTATATGAAGGTAAAAAGCTCTTGTATTTTCTTTGCTATTAAAAAATATTTACAATAAAAACATTGCTTCCAAATATGTGTTCTTCTGAGAGTGTTCTTTTTATTTTGAAATATAGGTCTTTAAAGCTTTTGTGGTTTAATTCTTAGAAATAATGGATGTTAAGTGACATTCTTTGGCACCCCACTAAGTGAATCCCTACAAAACATTGAGAATGGCAAGGCTACATTTGCCTCCCTGATGAGTAAAAATGCTGCTGAACCCCTGTGCTAAGTTTGCAGAAACATTTAATGGGATCTTTAAAGGAAGCTTATAAACAAATGGCCCTGAAATGAAAAATGAACAAACAGTACACGTTATAGATTGTTTATTGTAACCCTCTAGTGTTTTCATTATTCAGAACATTGAGGAATCAGACAACTAATTTTCCAGAGTTGTCCTGGAGCTTCATGAATTTGGGGTGATGAACAGAGCAGTGTATTTCTGAGAGACAAAACACTAATCCAGTCATATTTGTCTAACTCTAGAAACAATTATATCTGTCAACGCATAAATTTAGTCCCTTGCAGGTGTTGGGTACATAAGTGTTCATTATGTTATTTTCAGTACCCTCCGAAGGTCACAGAATTTCAAACTAACAAAATGTAAAAGCGTTCCAAGGGAATGCCTTATTTAATAGAATTACTATGTTAATCAAATAATTGCATCCTAATTTATAGTTTTTGTGAATTAGTGTGCTAATCCAGGTCCTCCCAGAAGCAGACACCAAAATAAGGTGAATTTTGCGGGGATTTTCATAGGAAAGTGAGTATGTAAAAGAAAGTAGGGAGGGAGTAGGGGAAGGCTGGAGGAGCTGTCAGTTCATGATACAAGCCTGGCCCAAGTGACGATGTAGGAAAACCTGGTCTAATTATTTTGAGGATGAGGTCACAAGAAGGACATCCAACACAGAAATTCTAGACGTGGGGTGGGATCTTGGATCTTCCAGCTTTTCCCATTGATACCTGACTGCAACTGTGGTAGTGCCTTAGGTTAGACAGGAGAAGACCACCCGGTCAACCCACAAAATTTGGAGAAATTATACATTGTTGCTTTAAGCCACAGAGTTCTGCGTGGTTGTTACGCAGTGGTCAGTAACGGATGCACAGAGTCAAGGTGAGATAGACAAGAGTTCCTGTTTTCTTCCATGTGATCTGAAAGTTTCCTGGTTCACATCTTCCTGAGAGTGTTGCTGCTTGAGGTTTCTGGCTTCACGAGGCAGTCTCAGTTTCAGACCCATCTATCTATGCAGATTACCTGCCTATCTAGATATCTGTCTGAGAGCGAGAGTGAGAGCAAGGGAGAGAGAGCGAGCGAGCGAGCGAGCGAGCACATACAAGCACAGAGGGAGCAGGACAGGGAGAGGGAGAAGCAGGCTTCACTCCGAGTGCGGAGCCAGATGTGGGGCTTAGGATCATGACCAAAGACAGACGCTTAATTGTGCCCTGGCAGTCTCAGTTTTATCGTCTTGCCTTGTCTGAGGCCAGGGTCTTTTTTTTTTTTTTTCTTTTTGTCTCCATATGGTGATTAAAACTCATAACCTCATTTTGTAGAAATAGATATATCTCTACTCCAGTGTAGCTAAAACTTAAGCACAGTTGAACTGCCTTGATCTTTTTTAGCTCTGGGGAATTATTACTGTTACCTTCTTGTTCTCTCAGGAATGTGTTTAAGAGGTTGTGAATATGTGAAGACAGCATTTGTAGGAATTTTTCAGGTTGTCTAGTCTGCAGTGGTTAGACATGTGGTCTTCCATCTGGCACTTTTGAGTTTTCCCTAGAGATTGTCTTTTACTTTTTACCCTCATAAGTCACTTGACTTCCCTGTCAGGGACTTGCAGAAGGAACTTTAAACTTTACCTTGTGGAAGGAGCAGGTTATAGTAGTGGGTTCCATTGCTTTGTTTCAACTTTTAAGGTACTAGAACCATATAGGTAATGCATATTTGCAAATGACTCAGTGTGGCAGTACATATTTGTTGTATTTTAGAATCCATGTTGTTGCAAATGATGTTGTATTTTAGAAAGAATAACAAACCAATTTTGCTCAATTATAGTGTGAACTTAAAATGTGACATATAAATTAAATGTCAAAATTCAAAGAAGGTAAAATAATATGTTCTCTATGTGAATCTTATAGTGAACGCATTTGTAAAATAAGTACTATTTCCTTGATTTATATATTTTATAGTGTACTTTTAAAAATTCAAATATAGGGGTGCCTGGGTGGCTCAGTTGTTTAAGCGACTGCCTTTGGCTCAGGTCATGTTCCCGGAGACCCAGGATCAAGTCCCACATCGGGCTCCCTGCTCGGCGGGAAGCCTGCTTCTCCCTCTCTCACTCCCCCTGCTTGTGTTCCCTCTCTCGCTGTGTTTCTCTCTGTCAAATAAATAAATAAAATCTTTAAAAAAATTGAAATATAGTTGACACTTTTATTGGTTTTGGGTATATGACATACTGATTTGACAATTTTAGACATTTTTGCTATGCTCACCACAAGTGTGGTTACCATCTGTCACCATTTAACACTATTACAATATTATTGACCATATTCCCTATGCTATACCTTTCATTCCTGTGACATATTCATTTCATAACTGGAAGTCTGTATCTCCTACTCCCCTTCACCTATTTCATACCCTGCTATCCCCTTCGGGCAGCCATTCTGCATTTATGAGTCTTTCTGGTTTTTTGTTCTTTGTTCATTTGTTTTGTTTTTTTAGATTCCACATATAATGAAATGATAAGGTATTTGTCTCTCTCTGACTTATTTCACTTAGCGTTATACCCCCGAGGTCCATCCATGCTGTTTCAAATGACAAGATCTCGTTTTCTTATGTCTGCATAATATTCCTGTGTGTGTGTGTGTGTGTGTGTGTGTGTGTGTGTATGTGTGTACACACACCATACCTTATTCATTCATCTGTGTAGTATTTTTTTTAATGCCCTCATTAGTGAGCCTGAAATTGTTCAACAACAAATGTGAAGGGTTGGGGTGATTTGGTGGAGGAAGAAATTCTAGGGGTTTTTATTATTTTCAATAGTGAGAAAAGAGTCCAAGTAGCACTTGGCCCAGAAATTATTGCCAGGGGTGGAATCACCTACAATGAGAACAGAGGAGAAAAAAAATGATATTGTTAAAGGCAAGTGAATAAAGACTGTTAACAGTTGAAAAGTTTATGAATCTGAACTTCGAACAATTTCAGTCAGAAAATTGATCAGCTTTGGTAAAAGAAAGTGACTAATGAAGATAGAACATGGTTCTATATCGTTGTAAAAGAGGATTGGTAAATTAGATACATTAGGTAAATAAAGGAAACAGGATCTATATAGAACCAAAACAGGCATGATTCCTTCAGCTATTCCTGGTACTGCTTTTACAGTACCTCAGTTGCGAGGTGCTGCTGATGAAGACCAGGATGCCTCTATCTTATTTGTGGTGTGGGTGTGTGTATGCTGTGTCTGTGTCTCTATATATTCTACAGTCTTTGTCACACGCTCCATTAGGTGACTTTAGTCATGCTCAACATTGTTTTTAGATGTGTTTTAAGATGCTGAGCCAATAAGCCCATAAGTTAACCAACCAATAAACAATCAAACAAAAACTCCCAAGCCTTCTGATATTATTCAGGAGAGATACCTGAATTGAACCAGCTCCTCTGCCTAACATTTTTAGTTCTCCAGGTGGGTACAACAAATACACAGCCCTCCAAAGGGACGACTCTGCTTAGACCTATTTCTATCTTGTGTGCCATGTAGTTTTGCTTGGATCAGTAATGTGGACATTTCTATAACAAGTACAACATAAGTGACTAGAATACAAAGCTCCTTTAATTGCTGAACAGGACTCTATTTTAGGCAACACACCTGTTTAAAAGTCTCCTCTGGACAACTAGCACTTGAACTCTGAGTACTGAAAGGGTGAGGTGTATCTGAAGCAATTATCCCCTTCAAAGGGTAAGAAAGAATGAGCCTGGAGTGATTACTCCAGTTCAAAATGTATCTAAATGGTCTCTGCTAGAATAAGCTTATTTCCTGTTTGGTCTCCTTTGTCATCTTCTTGGGCAGACCTCTAAAAGGACATGAAAAAGAGGGCGTTTTTGATAGGGAGGTATAAAAGAAGGTAGCTTCATAGTTCTCTTTCCTTCCTGGTAATTTACCATCAACTAAAACATGGCAGTGGCCATGGTGCTTCCTATTCTAAGCAATGAAATTTTTCTGGTCACAAATTACCTAGAAGTCCTAGCCTGCTCTTTCTTCCCTTCCTTTAAAGTATGGTTGGTTTATAGTGGTGGAGTTAACTTCTTGACAGAAGTGAATGCCCTGGGGTATGTAACATACGCGGTGAGAAATTGGAGCGTTACCTTGATAATATGACGGTCATTGTTACATGTAAATATCACCATGTAAAATTGGATATTGATTGTTTTTGCTTTCTTTTCATTTATAGCTGCCTCCAAAGTGTCATTCTTTCTATTTTAAAATCAAAATAAGCAAGAAAAACTTGGGAGTCAGTGACTTAGACAAAGCCTTTAGGGTTTGATTTTATACCATATATGAAAAAAATTTGCTAATAGACAAAGCAGCCATGTTTTGGTTCACATTTGCTTTAATTGTGTAAAAGATATGAGTTTCTTTCCATCTTGTGTTTCATGTATTTGTAATTAAAATTTTCTTTAATATTTTCTTTGAACGTTTTATGTATTAATAATTTCACAGAAACATATGTATGCATTCATATATTAAGGCCTCATGGGACCAGAAAAATTAATGTGAAAAATTGTTTTTCAGTTGATTGTTTAATATATCCTCATGAGAAACCCTAGTCTCTTGCCACCTGTGAAAAAATAGAAAGCAGAATGACATATATCTTACTTGATCATGACTAAAGAGAAAGTGAGCAGTATAGGACTTAAACTCTTTCTCACATTAAAAGTAATTCAGTCTTTGGCTCTGTAGCACTGAATGTTGGCTGACTGTTTCTTATTCCTGAAGCTGCTGGCATGCAGACCTAGCCCTGTTATTTTCCATGTAGGGTCTGGAGTGGACATTTACTGTTTCGTGTGTCAACTCCTGTTTTAGAACAGCATTTTCACTGTCATGCAATGGAAGATGTCATCTTTTTGGCCATAGCTGTTGGTGAGGGGTACACATCTCACCCTTGCTGGGCCAACAATGTGATCTCCTTTGGTCTTAGTGGGGTGATAAAACTGTCGGATGTGGGTGCCTGGAGCTGCTAAGGGTCATATTTCCCACTTCTTGGCATGAAGAAGGGTGAGGTTGGCATCCAGAGTAAGCTAAAATGAGAGGTGGAGAGAATAGGAATGTATTTCAGTTCCAAGTTCCAGCCCCATTTCTACCATACCCTTAAAATTTTTTTTTTCCTGAAGCTAGTTAGAATATTTCCCCCCACATGCTGCTTTAAGAGTGTATAAGGAAAAAAAAGTCAGCCACATGTAGCATTTTATGAATTTTGGTAGACTTCTGGATTTTGCAGGGGAGTTTCACTAAACATTTCCCTTAAAAGATCTCACAACAGCTTTTTATTGCTCTGAAGTTACTCCATACCATGAGCCCAGTGTCTTTTCCTAGACTCCCTTCCTCTGTCAGTGTTAGACAACACTGGGTTTTTCTCTCTTTCACTCCTTCAAACAAAACATTTTTCTCTCTCTCTTTTAATGCTGCCTACGTCTCTTCTTTAAGAAACCAAAGCCCTGCCAATTTGTTTCTCTTGCAAGAGGGCTTATCAGAGCATTTTCTTAATAAAAGTGGCATTCTCTCTACATGGGAATTTTTGTATCAACTACTAAGGGAACACAATTTTCTTCATGTTGGAATACTCGCAGTGTATTTAGATTGTTCTCATTAATTTAGCTTCCTACTACCACTTTCAAGACCCAGTATCAGCACTTTTTATTCTAAATAGCTCATTTATGTCTATTACTTTTTTTTTTCCAACCCAGTATTTTGTGCAAACCTAGCTACACCTCTCATCAGAATTTGCTTCTTACTTTCCAAGCTGACTAATATATTCTAAATATTCAGGTTTTTTTATTGAAGACTTTTTAAAATTCTACCCTTTCCACATATCTTGTGATTTAATTGAGAGAAGTGTTTGAAATAACTTATTTAACTCAAAATAAATGTGTGTAACGTATTTAGCAATCCTTCCCTCACTCTCACCTTTTTTTGTTTCCCCCTACTCTTCTTGGCAGCTGCTTTTCTGTTAAGATTGGGGCTGCACTGGGGCACCTGGGTGGCACAGTTGGTTAAGCGTCTGCTTTTGGCTCAGGTTTTGATCCCAGGGTCCTGGGATCGAGTCCCATATGGGTATCCCTGTTCAATCGGGCATCTACTTCTCTCTCTGTCCTTCCCTGCCCCTCCCCCACTCATGTGTGCTCTCTCTCTCTCTTGCAAAAACAAATAAAATCTTAAAAAAAAAGATTGGGGGTGTGGCTAGATGGCAGGAGATTTGAAAGGAAGAAACAACAATTCTATGAAATTATTTCCAATGTTATTGAGACGGGAAATTCAGGTTGAAGATGGTTAATATAGCTCCAGCCTGGGACATAACTCTCTCTGAATGTTTAATCAGAAGACTTGGAAGATGTTGGGATAGTGTTTAAGGAGGCTTCTTCTTGCTTTCAGCAAATGAGACTTTGATACTTCCTCAAATACCTTGATTGTGTTGGATGAAATATGACTGTAAGTTATTTGCAGCCACTTTGTCAAGAGATGGGATCTCTACCCCCTTCTCTCTAAATCTGGACTGGTTTTTTAACTTGTTTTGGATAATATAATGCAGCAGAAGTGATGTGCGACTTCTCAGCAAGGTCTAAGAAATCTTGCATCTTCTGCTCATTCCCTCCTTGCAATGCTTCACCATCATACTAGAAATTGGAGCTATCCTGCCAGAAAGACCATGTAGAAGAGAATGGAGACATCCCAGCAACGAGCCCTAGGTAACCAAACAGAGGAATGAGGTGATGCTAGACTTCCAGCTCTGGTTGATCTGCCAGGTGACTGCAGCACATGAGACACTTCACAAGTGGACACACGCAGCTGCACACCTGAGCCCAGCCTAAATTGAAGAATCATGAATAAATGCATGTTTCTCCTGTAGCAAGGGAAAGTGGATGAATTAAGGCAGAGTATAATAATTGTAAGAGCATGTTCTGTAGTAGGAAAGAAGTGGTGGAATCTAGTCAAGAAAGGAAGGAACTAGATGGATGGAAGAGTCATCCTCTCTAACAGAAGGGAAGGCAGAAAAATGGGTACACCTGAAGACAAGAGGGCAGTTTTGGTGTGGGTTACTCTGAAGTTTTCTTCTGATTGCCTTAGTTTTCATGGTGTGAAGATATGGGGGTGCTAGGGAGTTGCAGAGTTTGAGGCTAAAGGAAGAAGTTGTGATTTGAAGACTGGGAGAGTGATTGACGATGGAAATTCAGTAAGATCATGGGGAAGAACCAGAAGCCCCTTGAGGTTACTGTTTCTACGTTTAACTGACATCTATCAACTGTGTGCTTTTGTCCAGACATACTCAGACACCTAGATATAAGTGTGGAGTAGGTAAAAAGTTGGATTTAATCATGAGTAAGTCTTAGAGTATGGCAGAGTGAATGAGGATCAAGATAATTGAGCATATGTGCAAGAGAGTGGTTACAATGATGCCCGTTAATAAGGAGGGAAGTAAGGCCATGAGGTACATTAGGATTTTGGAAAATGTTCAAGATAAATGGATTGAATATGACCTGTCCTGGAGGGAAGGTACCACTTGTGTTATTGTTTAGCACCTGATTCTAGTATGCATTATAATCTTGGGAAAATTATTTAAATTTACCAACTTATGCAGTCAGGAGTTGTGCTAAAATATACTCCAAGATTTTTTTGCAACTCTAACAGTTTGTCATCCTACAATTCCATGTGAAAATGCATAATACTTACACTAATGTATAGATTCAGATTTCTGAAAAAGATTACAGCAAACCTCTCCCAGAATTTCTCATGACACCTTAAGGTTAATTAGCCATTTATTTAATTCCCTTACTTTTTGTATGGCTTCTACATGGATAAGGGTTTTTTGTCGTAAGTATTAAGAGATATAATGGAACATATCTGGAATCCCTGGAAGTATGGGCTAGTGGACAGAAATACACATTAGGAGGGAGGAATGCCGGCTTTCTGCCTTGGTTCCAACTCTGTTCTCTTTTGTATAAATCATGTTTATTGCCTTTGATATGATTTATTTAAAGTTCTGAGAGACTTTGTGATTTGTGCTACACTTAAGTATTTGACCAAATCAGAGCTAGACTCAGAAGTCCTGGTGTAGAAGAGTTGTGATTATATTTTTTTCACTTATCCCTTGGAATTTGTACTAGAAAATAGCAGCCATGATGGTATTTTGGGCGTGACAGCAAATAAAACTTTCTAACATCCTAGTCAGAGGCTTTTTATTTTAATTGAAAAAGAGACATGCCACAGTCCTTGTTGGCAATTAGAACTACTGTTCCTGACTTTGATTATTGCAATTTCCTCAAATTTGTGTCCTTTCTTCCCATGTCTCCTGTTACACTTTATTCTCCATGTGGAAGCCAAGAGTGATGTTTATTAAAAACAAACAAACAAACAACAAATCAAGTCATTTTACTTCCTTCTTTGAAGTCTTCCATTGACTTCCCATTAGATTTTATTCTAATCTTATCTTAGACGAGAAAATCCTCATTTTCATCTCTAGGATCTTACAGGAATTGGCCCATACTTTTCTCTGACCTCATCCTAAACCAATTTCCTCTACATGAACTGTGCTTCAAACACATTGGCTTTTTACTGTTCCAAAAACATGTAGAATTCTTCTCCACCTCAGGACTTGCAACCAATGGATCCCTCTATTTGAAAAGTTCTTTTAGACCTTTAGGGTTAAGTTTATCTTTTTAAAAAAATTTTTTTTGTTAACTTTTTCATTTTCTGTCTCTGCTTGAACTAGATAGAAATACATGATATGTACTTGTCAGTCTCATTGGCTGGTGTTGCCTCTGTGCCTTGGAAAACACTGGCGAGTGCTTAACAAACATTTTTTTTTTTTTTTTAAGTATGCTCCATGCCCAGTGTGGAGCCCAGTGTGGAGCCCAGTGTGGAGCCCAGTGTGGAGCCCAGTGTGGAGCTCAAATTCACTAAGACCTGAGCCGAGATCAAGAGTTGGACTTTAACTGAGCCATCTAGGTGCCCCTCAGCAAACTTTTTTTTTTAATGGGAAAAAAAAGAACCTCAAAAGTAGATGGAGTAGAAAATAGCTTATCTGGAGTTAGCTGAAGAGGCACAAGGTTGGGATATTCTATTTCAGATTACTGACTGTATTATCTGTCCCATGACTTTTTTTTTTTTAAGATTTTATTTATTTATTTGACAGAGAGATAGATCACAAGCAGGCAGACAGGCAGGCAGAGAGAGAGAGGAGGAAGCAGGCTCCCTGCCGAGCAAAGAGCCCGATGCGGGCCTCGATCCCAGGACCCTGAGATCATGACCTGAGCCGAAGGCAGAGGCTTAGCCCACTGAGCCACCCAGGCACCCTGTCCCATGACTTGTAAAGCTTTGAGTTTTGAAAGATGTGTAGCCTTCAGGACTTCCATCTTAAAATTAACCTTTTCTCTCAAATCAACCTCCACTAACATCTTTGTTCTTAGTGACCACCTAGAGAGAAAATAGGACATAGGATGCACAAGTGATAGACTGTCGAGGGGGAGTGGTGTTAAAAACAGTCAAAGGGCAAAGGGCCAGCAGGGAGAAATAATAGGGACAAAGGGATGAAAAACTGGTAGCAGGAGAAATATTAGAATTTTGTCCAGAGTGGGAATAATTTTGTTTCCCATTCTATAAGATAGTGTGCTATTGACAAGTGATACTGTATATTTCCAAGTATCAGAAAGTTGTTTTTTTTTTTTAAAGCAGTTTCTTGGTAGCAGTTTTTTCATGGCTACAAATAAATTGGAGAAGGAAAAGCTAAGTGATCTCAGTTAAAACAAAAAAGTGGAAGCAACTATTGCATAAGACAATGTATGCTGCTCAGCAAGAGTATTTCAGGGAAAGATTTGGTGTCTTGTAATGTTGCAGTTACTATGGTGACAATGCATTTTTAATAGTACCATTAAGTGGCAGTGTAACTCCTTGGAACTAAGGAGGGCTGAATAGTCACAGCTATGTTGTTAGGAGTTTATGTTTCTTTTCTACAGGATGGTTTTTGATGACTTAAAAAATAAAATTGTTGTATAATAGAATATCACTTTGGTACATATGTCCTTTTTAGAACTAGAAGAATATTAATTATCCCCACTACACCTTACATGCAAACACACACACACAGGAGTGAACACACAAATGTGCAGACTTTACAGGTGAAAATCTGGAGACAAAGATTAAGTACCTTTTTTTTTTTTTTTTAGCTCATTTAGCTACTGACAGAATTAACATGGGAACCCAGGTTTTCTGACCTTTAAAACAGTTTCTTTCTTTCATTGCACATTGGTTTTGTCTAACACAACACTCTGTACACAACACAATCTCCATTCTTCTCACACACGATTGGTAGGAAAGTGTAATGAATTTCTATCACCCTGTCAAGTTGTAAGGTGGTTAGCACTCTGATGAAAGAGTAATGAATGGGTAATATAATTGAGTTTGTAGATATAATTCAAGAGATCCATAAACCCTTTAAAATTGTTTGCATATGTATATATGCATATGTTCACTTTTTTTTTTAAAGATTTTATTTATTTGACAGAGAGAAACACAGCTAGAGAGGGAACACAAGCAGGGTGGGTGAGAGAGGGAGAAGCAGGCTTCCCGCCGAGCAGGCAGCCCGATGTGGGACTCAATCCCGGGTCTCCAGGATCATGACCTGAGCTGAAGGCAGTCGCCTAAACAACTGAGCCACCCAGGCACCCCTATGTTCACTTTTCTAATGAATGACTTTTTCAGATTCTCAAGGAGTTGGTACCCTCTCCTAAATAGGTGATAAATTATGACTCCTTATCAATTTAGGATGTCAAAATATCATAAACAAAAAGGGAAAAGTAAATGTCATATTGAGGAAAATACTTTTTATGCTTTGAGAAGATTAATAATTCTTAAAATATAAAGAGCATATACAAATCAGGCAAAACATCAAGACCCAGTTGATCCCCTGAAGCAAAGGAAACAAAAGCAAAAATAAATTATCAGGATTTTATGAAAATATAAAGTTTCTGCACAGTGAACGAAACAATCAACAAAACAAAATGGCAACCTTCAGAATGGGAGAAGATATTTCTAAGTGACACATCTGATCAAGGGTTAGTATTCAAAATATATAAAGAACTTACAAAACTCAACACCCCAAAATCAGATAATCCAATTAAAAAATGGGTGAAAGACATGAACAGACATTTCTTCAAAGAAGACATCCAGATGGCCAACTGACATATAGAAAGATGCTTGTCATCATTTATCATCAGGGAACTACAACGTATCACCTCACGCCTATCAGAATTGATAAAATCAATAACACAAGAAACAACAGGTGTTGGTGAGGATGTGGAGAAAAAGGAAATCTTTTGTACTGTTGGTGGGAAAGCAAACTGGTATAGCCACTGTGAAAAACAGTATGTAGGCTCCTCAAAAATGTAAAAATAGAAGTATCCTACAATTCAGTAAGTGCTACTAGGTATTTACCCGAAGAATTAGCAAAAACACTAATTCAAAGGGATACATGTACCCCTATGTTTATAGCAGTATTATTTATAATGGCCAAGATAGCAAAGCAGCCCAAGTGTCCATCAGTGATGAATTGATAAAAAAAATGGGAGATATATATATATATATATACATACACACACACACAAACACACACACATATATACACACACACATATATATGTATGTGTATACATACAATGGAATATTATTCAGCTATAAAAAAAAGAATGAAATCCTGCCATTTGCAACAACATGGATGGTGCTAGAGAGTATCATGTTAAGCAAAATAAGTCAGAGAAAGACAAATATACCATATGATTTCACTCAGGAGGAATTTAAGAAACAAAACAAAAAGCAAGGGAAAAAAGAGAGAGAGAAACCAAGAAACAGATTCTCATCTATAGAAAACAAACTGATGGTTACCAGAGGAGAAGCGGGTGGGGGATGGGTTAAATAGGTGATGGAGATTAAGGAGTGCACTTGTGATGAGAACTGGGTGATGTGTAGAATTGTTGAATCATATATTGTACACCTGAAACTAATATAAAACTGTATGTTAACTAAGAATTAAAAGAAAAACTTTAAAAAGTGCCCCACTTGAAATTAGAGTGAAGGAAATGAATGGAAAATATGCAGACAGGAGTATAAATGGCTAATAGAAATGAAAATTATTCATCCTCATTATAATCAGTAAAATGCAAATTAAAGCAATAAAAATTTTTATCATTTTCACCTAACAAATTAGCTCAGATTAAAAGCAACCATGGTAATATTCTGGGTGATAAAAATAAACAGATTGCTCTAATGTTATGAGGAGAGTAAATTGGGGCAGAAGTTTTAGAAATCTAATTAATAATTTGAGTTAAGAGCCTTAAAAATGTACATAACCAGTAATTCAAATTCTAAGGACGTAGTTCCATTCTGAGGCAGTAGTAAGTGCTTAAGACTTGTTATAAAAGTATTTCTCCTAGTGTTATTTAAAAGATTAAAAAATATGGGGCACCTGGATGGCTTAGTCAGCTGGTTAAGCAACTGACTCTTGGTTTTGACTCAGATCATGATCTCAGGGATTGATCCTTGATATCTCTTTCTGTTGCTTCATTATTGGTGTACGGACATGCAAGAGATTTCTGTGCTTTGATTTTGTAACCTGCACCTTTACTCAATCAGGTATCAGTTCTAGCAATTTTTTGGTGGAATCTTTCAGGTTTTCTATATAGAGTATCACGTCATCTGTGAATAGTGAAAGTTTGACTTCTTCCTTACTGATTTGGATGCCTCTTATTTCTTTTTGTTGTCTGATTACTGAGGCTAGGACTTCTAATACTATGTTAAATAGCAGTGGTGAGAGTGGATATCCTTGTCTTGTTCCTGACCTCAGAGGAAAAGCTCCGTTTTCCCCCCACTAAGGATGATATTAGCTATGGGTCTTTTGTATATGGCCTTTATAATGTTGAGGTATGTTCCTTCCACTTATGCTTTGTTGAGGGTTTTTATCAAGAATGGATGCTGTACTTTGTCAAATGATTTTTCTGCATTTATTGAGAGAATCATCTGGTTTTTTTTGTTTTTTTTTTTCCACTCTTTTTTTTTTTATTGTTACTAATTTTTTTTTCCAGTGTTCCAAGATTCATTCCCCATTCCCCACACCCAGTGCTCCACGCTCTAGATGTCCCCAGTACCCACCACCAGGCTCTCCCATCCCCCCACCCCCCTCCCTCCAAGTCCCTCAGTTTGTTTCTGTGTCCAAAGTCTCTGTTGTTTCGTTTCCCTCCATAGATTACCCCAGTTCCCATTTACTTTCCTTCTCCCACTGTCCTCCAGTTTACCCCCATGCACTGCCAGTAAGTGAAACCATGTGATACTTGACCTTCTCTTCTTGGCTTATTTCACTCAGCATAATCTCCTCCAGTCCAGTCCATGCTGCTACAAAAGTTGGATATTCGTCCTTTCTGATGGAGGCATAGTATTCCATTGTATATATGTACCACATCTTCACACGCACAAGGGCACCCACACGCTCAGGGACGCCCACACGCTCGGGGATGCCCACACGCACGGGGGCGCCCACACGCTGGGGGAACCCACACGCTCGGGGACGCCCACACGCTCAGGGACGCCCACACGCACGGGGGCGCCTACACGCTCGGGGGAACCCACATGCTCGGGGGCACCCACATGCTCGGGGACGCCCACACGCGCGGGGACGCCCACACGCTCGGAGACGCCTACACACACGGGGGCGCCCACACGCACGGGGCACCCACATGCTCGGGGACGCCCACACGCTCGGGGACGCCCACATGCTCGGGGGCGCCCACACACACGGGGGAACCCACACGCTCGGGGGCGCCCACCCCAGAATTCATGCTTTTAATTATATTTTAATTATTCTTTGCCTATTGATGCAAAGTTAAATATTCTTTCTTTCTGGAACTAAGACTGCTAATGGAAGCCAGCCGACAGCAGCAGGAACTGTTCTGTGCGTGAAGTGCAGTTGCAGAGAGCTGTATAGCGAAGGTATTGTGGAACTCTTTGCGCTCCTCCTGGCAGAGTGGCTTTTATTTCTGGTGAACAACCTGGTCTGGAGGCGCTCTCCTGGCTCCCAGCCTCTCCATCTCGTATTCTTTGTTCCCTTCTCTGGGACACTTTTCCCAATGCTTCAGTGGATCCATCTGCCCACACTTCCTGCCACCAGGACCATTCACCCATTCTTTCATGCAGCAGAATTTAGGAAGCGCCCGGTGGCCGCCGCCATGTTCACCCAGCCTCCCCATTTGGGGTTTTGCATTGGAGTGTTGTCTTCCTGAGCTTCTGGCTTGCTTTCTGGGGGCGGGGTCTGCGGAGCTGTTTTCAGTCTCTTCTACCTGGGCTGCATCTCTCCGCCCCCTTGCTAGAGGCTGGTCTCAATGGTAACCAGGTCATCAGGTTACAATTCTCTGGTACCGGAGTGTTGTTCTTTTATGTCTTTTTTCAGCTGCTGAGGAAGTCAGGTCGGAGCAAGATGTCTGCGCCCAGACCTCCCTCCCAGAGAGAGCCTCTACACAGGGAGGGGCTCTTTCCAGCCTCCCGGTTGGCAGCCTGTCACAGCCGGGCAGGCGCAGACGCTGGATTGATTTCTTCCCCCGCCCCCGATTGTCGCTTCACTCCCGCACCTCAAAGCCACATCTCCTTTTGGATCGCGCGACCTTGTCTGTGCCCCGGGACCCGCGGCCTCTCTGGTCCCACGCAAGTCTGTAAAATCACCTTCCCTGGGGGGCGCGCCCGGCCCACGGGGTGGAGAGAAGCCGGAGAGAAAGGCAGCGGTGGAAAAATAGAATCCACGCCCGCCACTCTCGCGGCAGCTGCGGGGGTGGCGCGGGGCAGGCAGCGGTGGCGGCAGCGGCGGCGTTAGTGCCCGCGGCGGAAAAAAAAATTTAAAAAGTCTCCTTGCCTTGCCGCGGGCTCCGCTGTGTTCCCGTTTCTGTCTCGTCCCGATTCAGACCGTCATCTGCTGTTATTCCTCACTCACAGAGCACTTTCATTTTGGGGTATTTGCTTTCAATGGTTCAGCTCTGCGGGCTTCCTCCCCCACTCCCCTGTCTCTGGGGGCAAGCCTCCAGTCCCTCTTACTTGTTTCTACCTTTTTGCCAATGGTCCTTGTCTCACGTGGTGATCCAAAAGTGCAAAATATCACATTTCAGGCTGATTTCATGTGTGTTCACAGTGGTCCTGTAGTGTTTTTTTTTGCTGGAATTCAGCTCTCTTCAGGGAACTCCCCAACATGCGGTCACCTGGCCTTCCGCCATCTTGACTCCAATCATCTGGTTTTTATCCTTTCTTTTATTAGTGTGGTGTATCATGTAGCTTGTAGATTGATTTGCAAATATGGAACCACCCTTGCAGCCCAGAAATAAATCCCACTTGATTGTGGTGAATAATCCTTTTAATGTACTGTTGGATTTGATTTGCTAATACTTTGTTGAGAACTTTTGCATCCATGTCATCAGAGATATTGGCCTATAATTCTCCTTTTTAGTGGGGTCTTTGGTTTTGGAATCAAGGCAATGCTGTCCTTATAGAATGAGTTGGAATTGTTCCTTCCAATTCTATTTTTGGAAAAGTTTGAGAAGAATAACTCAGCTCTTCTTTAAATGTGTGGTAGAATTCCCTTGGGGAGCCATCTGGTCCTGGACTTTTGTTTGTTGGGATTTTTATTTTTTATTTTTATTTATTTTTTTAGATATTTTATTTATTTGAGAGTGAGTGAATGAGAGAGAGAGCATGATCTGGGGAGAAAAGCAAAGGGAGAGGGAGATTCAGACTCCCCTCAGAGCAGGGAGCCTGATGTGGGGCTTGATCCCTGGATTGTCTGATCATGACCTGACCTGATGGTAGACACTTAACTAACTGAGCCACCCAGACACCCTGTTGGGACATTTTTGATTACTGATTCAGTTTCTTTGCTGGTTATGGGTCTGTTCAAGTTTTCTGTTTCATCCTGTTTCAGTTATGGGAGTTTATATAGGTTTCTAGAAATTTATTCATTTCTTCCAGATTGTCCAATTTGTTGGCATATAATTTTTCATAATCTCTTATAATTGTTTGTATTTCTGTAGTGTTGATTGTGATTTCTCCTCTTTCATTCATGATTTTATTTTGGGGGGGGTCCTTTATCTTTTTTTTGATAAGTCTGGCTAGGAGTTTATCAATTTTATTTATTCTTTCGAAGAACGAGCTCCTAGTCTCATTGATCTGTTGTACTGTTTTTATTTGTGGTTGTTGCTTTTGTTGTTTCTATATGAATTATTTTTGTGTTAGTCTTTATTATTTCCCTTCTTTTGCTGTCTTTAGGTTCTTTTTGCTGTCCTCTTTTGTCTCCTTTAGGTATAAGATTAGGTTATGTATTTGAAACTTATCTTGCTTCTTGAGGTAGGCCTGTATTGCTATATACTTCCCTCTTATGACTGCTTTTACTGCCTTGCAAAGGTTTTGGATCATTATGTTTTCACTTTCATTTGCTTCTATGTATTTTTTTATTTCTTTAATTTCTAGGTTAACTCATTCACTCTTTAGTATGATGCTCTTTAAGCTCCGTGTATTTATGGCCTTTCCAAGTTATTTTTGTGGTTGGCTTCATGTTTCAGAGCATCATGGTCTGAAAATATGCATGATATGATCTGAATCATGTTTTGATTTTTTTTTTAAGATTTATTTGAGAAAGAGTGAAAGTAAATGGGGGAAGGGGGAGAGGGAGAGATCTCCAAGCAAACTCCATGCTGAGCATGGAGCCTGACATGGGGCTTGATCCATGAGACCATGGCCTGAGCCAAAAACAAGAGTTGGGACGTTCAACCAACTGAGCCACCCAGGCACCTGGATCTGAATCTTTTTGTACTTGCTGAGGCCTGGTTTGTGACCCAGTATGTGATCTGTTCTGGAGAATGTTCCATGTGCACGTGAAAAGAATGTGTATCTTGCTGCTTTAGGATGAAATGTTCTGAATATTATCTGCTAAGTCCATCTGGTCCAGTGTGTCATTCAAAGCCATTGTTTCCTTGTTTATTTTCTGCTTAATGATCTGTAAGTGAGATATTCAAGTCCTCTGCTATTATTGTATTGTTATCAATGAGTTTCTTCATGTTTGTTATGAATTGATTTATATATTTGGTGCTCCCAAGTTTGGGGCATAAATATTTACAATTGTTAGATCTTCTTATTTGATAGACCCCTTTATCATGATATAGTGCCCTTTTCCATCTCTTGTTATAGTCTATGGTCTAAAATCTAGTCTGTCTGATATAAGTATGGCTACCCCAGCTTTCTTTTGATATTGATTAGCATGATAAATCCTTCTCCATCCCTTCACTTTCAGTCTGCAAGTTACTTTTGGTCTAAAGTGAGTCTTTTGTGGGTAGGAGATAAATGGATCTTGTCTTGTTTTAAATATTTTATTTATTAGAGAGAGAAAGAGAGAGCGAGTGAGTGCACAAGTAGGCAGAGCAGCAAGCAGAGGGAGAGGAAGAAGCAGACTTCCTGTTGAGCAGGGAGTCCGATGTGGGGCTCAATGCCAGGACCCTGGGATCACGACCTGAGCTGAAGGCAGATGCTTAACCAACTGAGCCATCCAGGTGACCCTGGTCTTGTTTTGTTTTTTATTTTTTTTAATCCATTCTGACACCCTGTGTCTTTTAATTGGAACATTTAGTCCATTAGTATTTAGAATGATTATTGATAGAAATGAATTTAGTGCCATTGTATTATCTATAAAGTTGGAGTTTCTGGAGATTTTCTCTATTTCTTTCCAGTCTTTGTTGCTTTTGGTCTTTCTTCCCCACTCAAAGAGCCCCCTTTAATATTTCTTGCAGGGCTGGGTTCATGGTCACAATCTCCTTAGATTTTGTTTTTCTGGGAAGCTCTTTAATATCCTTCTATTCTGAATGACAAACTTGCTGGATAAAGTATTCTTGACTGAATATGTTTCCCATTTGGTATATTGAATATGTCATGCCAATGCCTTTTGGGCTGTCAAGTTTGTGTGGAGAGATCTTCTGCTGATCTTGTTTGTCTACCCTTCTAGGTTAGGGACTTCTTTTTCCTTGCTTCTTTCAATTCTTTTCTTATCTTTATGCTTTGCAAATTTTACTACCATGTGTCTTGGTGTTGGCTTGCTTTTGTTAATTTTAATGAGAGTTCCCTGTCCCTCCTGGATTTAGATGTCTGTTTCCTTCCCCAGATTAGTTTTCAGCTATAACTTGCTCAAATAAATCTGCCTCCTTTCCCCTCTCTTCTTCTTCTGGGTATTCTCTCATATGAGTGTTATTATCTTTTATGAGGTTGTTGAATTTCCTTAATCTACATTTGTGATCCCATATTTTTCTTTCCCCCTTCTTTTCAGCTTCATTATTTTCCATAATTTTATCTTCTGTGTCACTTATTTGTTTCTCTGTTTCTTCCATCTTTATAGTCATTATATCCATTTGGTTTTACATCTTGGTTATAGCATATTTTATTTTGCCTTGACTAGTTTTTAGGTCTTTTATCTCTATGGTTAGAGACTCCCTGGTGTCTTCTAAGCTTTTCTCAAGTCCACCTAGTGTCCTCTTGATGTCATGATTGTTGCTTTAAATTCTGGATTAGGCATTTTACTTATATCTGTTTTGGTTAGCTATCTGGCTGTGACCTTTTCTTGTTCTTTTCTTTTGGGATGATTTCTTCCATCCTGGCATTTTGTGTAAATCTGTGTCTCCTTCTATGTGTTAGGAAAGTCTGTTATGTTTTCTACCCTGAGAGTAATGGCTTTATGAAGAAGAGGTCAGATACTCTCCAGGGCCTGGTGCTTCAGGACGTGTCTCTGGTATATGGTGTTTTGGCTGCTGTTTCCATCAAGTTAATCCTCTGCAGAGTTTCTCCTTACCTGCAGTGAGGAGTGTTTGGGCCTTGTCCAATGTGCACAAGTTTTAACTGGACATGTTAAAAGAGGCTAGATCGTATTTCCACTAGAGCTTAAGTTTTGCAGTACTCTATGGTCAGTAGGGTTGCTGTGTGCAGGGGGTTTGTGCTGGTCTTCTGGGGGTGGGGCTGGGTGCTACTGTCTGAGGTGCACTTGCTCTAGTTCAGAAGCACCTTTAGAGTGCCGGGGTGGGAAATGGCAAGCTGGCAGAGAAGTAGGAGACCCTGTTTCAACTGATCCCCTGAAGTGAGCTAAATATCTTCCAGAACACTCTGAACACCCATGAAATAAGCCTGAGATGTAAAACTACACACTTCTGGATCTTTATGGGGGCATAAGAGCATCAGTGGAGAGGTAAAGCAGAGTGGGAGCACTTGGACTGATTTCAGAGGATAAACAGAAGGGGGAGGGAGCCACTAGAGGCAGCCCATTGGAAAGTAATACCCCAATACAAAAGTGCCCTGTGCTTGGAGACCAGCATCAACTTGGAGTCTGGTTAAAGGCACTCAAAAACAAAGGGTCTTAAACAAAAAACCAAAGGCAACTGGTGGCATCTGATGGCCATGGGCACAGACATAAAATTGTGGTCCTAGGTTGGTGGTAGATGGTGCCCACCCATGCCTGAGTGAGCCTGGTAGGGACTCCCCAAGTCCCCGGCTTTCTGCTCCTAGCACCATTGCTCAGGCTGGGCGCACCCCTGCTCATGCCGGAGGCTCCTCCACCTGCAGCCTTCCATGCAATGTTTGGGACCACCTGGTTTGAGGGCACCCAGTGTGGGTGTGGGCTCCAGATCGTGGTCCCCGAATGGCAGCTCATGAAAATCAATGTTGCTCACTCAAATCAATATTGCTCGCAGTTTCTGTGGCACCAGGGTGCAGAGACAAACCACAGCCTCAGGCGACCCTTGTGGCCGTGACTGGGGGTGTGCACCACCTGTAAGAGGTGGCGGTGTGCAAGGGAGTTTGCAGAGGGGGAGTCTGTGTGTTCTGGACCATCCAGAGGGAAGCAGACTAAGGCTTCTCTCTGAGAAGGAGGTCTGGGTGCGGACAGTTTACTTTGCTCTGACTCTCTGAAAAGCTGCAAAAAGCTGGAAAAAACCAAAAACCTCCAGAGAACAAAGGCCTGAAAAACTGGTTTCCATACAGCTCAGCCTCTTGATAGGGGGCATGGTGACTCAACCCAAGCAAGATTGACTGAAAAACAACACGTCAGGCCTCTCCCCCAGAAGGCAAGCCAAAAGAACAGGACAACCACCAAAGGATCTCCATGAAACTGTAAAACCCCAACATCAAGGAAAAAACAATATACTAAGCTCCCTGTGCTCCCCCAAACCTGTATATTTTATAGATACAGCTTTTCATTTTATTTTTTTAACTTCTTTTTATTTTTTTTAAATTTTAAATTCATTCTCACGATTTTTATTCTTTTAATTTTTAGCCCACTTATGATTACAACTTGATATTAATTAATTAATTAATTAAGATTTTATTTATTTATTTGACACAGAGAGAGATCACAAGCAGGCAGAGAGGAGGAAGCAGGCTCCCTGCTGAACAGAGAGCCCAATGTGGGCCTCAATCCCAGGACCCTGAGATCATGACCTGAGCCAAACCCACTGAGCCACCCAGGTGCCCAACTTGATATTTAATACTTTCCATAATAACTTTTTAACTTGAACTTTTTTGCATACATATACCTGTGTTTGTTTGTTTCTCTCTCTATTTTTTTTAAAGATTTTATTTATTTATTTGACAGAGAGAAACACAGTGAGAGAGGGCACACAAGCAGGGGGAGTGAGAGAGGGAGGAGCAGGCTTCCCGCTGAGCAGGGAGCCTGATGTGGGGCTCGATCTTGGGTCTCCGGGATCATGACTTGAGCTGAAGGCAGTCGCTTAACCAACTGAGCAACCCAGGTGCCCCTCTTTTTTAAAATATACATATATATTTAAGCTTCAAGGTAATCCTTCATTCCTATTCAATACTACACCTATATATAAACCAGTTTTAATTTCCCTATATTTGTAGAAAGTTGAGTCCTCTAACAATAATAACAGATACACCCAGGAGGAACTGAAATACTTTCCTTGCCCATAACGAGGGCTTGTACTCACTTTCCCATCTTATTCTTCTGTCAGTGTATCTGTGTATTTGTTTTTGCCTTTGTACTATATAAATATTATTCTTGTGGTCTATTGGGCTGGGTTTTGCTTTTTGCTTTTTTCCCCTTTCTTTTATTTTTGACAGTCTTTTTGTTTATTCTTTTTTTATTTTTGTGCCATATAAATCCTACCATTTGGGCCCATTTTGGCTGGTTCTTTCTTGTTTTTTTTTTTTCTTTTTTTTTCTTTTTTCTTTCATCTTCCTTTTTGGTGGTGACTTCTGGTTGTTCCATGGCAAGTCACCTGGATCGTGGTTGATATATACAGCTATACATCCCCTCAACCACCCCTCACCATTATGACTCAGGGGAGGAACACCCAACAGAAGAAAAACTCAGAGACTGCAACCCCTGTCACAAAACTACTGGATATGGACATAAACAATATGACATAAATGGAATTCAGGATAGTAATCATCCAAGCAATGGCTATGTTGGAAAGACCATTAGTGGCAAGATAAAATATCTAAGGGCGGAAGTGAAAGCTGACCTGGCAGAGGTTAAAAATGCTATCAATGACATCCAATATAATCTAAATACTTTAACAGCTAGGGTAAGTGAAGCGGAAGATCACATTAGTAATCTCAAAGACTGATTGAGAAGTAGGAGCAGGAGAAGTCTTGGAAAAAACAGTTAAAATCCCATGAAAATAGAATTAGGGAAATGAATGATGCCATAAAACACTCCAATGTCAGAATTATTGGAATCCCTGAGGGAGTTGAGAGAGGGAGAAGACTAGAAGATATAGTTGAACAAATCCTGGTTGAAAATTTCCCTAATCTGGGGAATGAAACAAGTGTTTGTATCCTAGAGGCAGAGAGGACACTCCCCAAGATCAATGAGGTTAGAAAAACCTCCAGGCACATAATTGTGAAATTCATGAATCATAAATTCAAAGAATATGCCTTAAGGGCAGCTACGTGGAAGAGATCCCTTATGTATAGAGGGAGGACCATAAGAATAATGTCAGACCTGTCCATAGAAACCTGGCAAGCCAGAAAGGGCTAGCAAGACATATTCAAGAAATGAAATGAACAAAAAATATGTAAACCAAGGATAATGTACCCAGCAAGGTTGACTTTCAAAATGGAAGGAAAGATAAAGAGCTTCCAGGACTAGGAAGGTCTAAAGGTTATGCGACCACCAAGCCAGCACTCCAAGAAATATTAAGGGGGGTTTTATAAAAGAGGAACAAACCCAAAAGTAACACGGAACAGAAATTTACAGAGGCAATCTATAGAAATGAGAACTTCACAGACAACATGATGTCAATAAAAATGCACCTTTCAATAATCACTCTCAACATGAATGGCCTAATGCTCCAATAAAATGGCACAGGGTTACAGACTGTATAAAATGACAGGACTCGTCCATATACTCTCTGTAAGAGACACATTTTTAATCTAAAGATATATCCTGACTGAAAGTGAGGGGTGGAGAACCATTTTTCATGCCAGTGGACCTCAAAAGAAAGCTGGGGTAGTGATTCTCATATCAGACAAATTAGATTTTAATCTAAAGACTGTAGTCAGAGGGGCGCCTGGGTGGCTCAGTTGGTTGAGCAACTGCTTTCGGCTCAGGTCATGATCCCGGAGACCCGGGATCGAGTCCCACATCAGGCTCCCTGCTCGGCAGGAAGCCTGCTTCTCCCTCTCTCAGTCCCTCTGCTTGTGTTCCCTCTCTAACTGTGTTTCACTCTGTCAAATAAGTAAATAAAATCTTTAAAAAAAAATAAAGACTGTAGTCAGAGACACAGAAGGACACTACATCATTCTTAAAGGGTCTATACACCAAGAAGATCTAACAATTGTAACCATTTATGCCACCAACATGGGAGCAGCCAACTACATAAACCAACTGTTAAGCAAAATAAAGAGTCATATTGATATGAATATATTAATTGTAAGAGATCTTAACATGCCACTCTCAGCAATGGACAGATCATCTAAACAGAAAATCAACAAAGAAACAAGAGATTGAATAACATGTTGGACCAGATGGATCTCATAGATATATTCAGAACATTCCACCCTAAAACAACAGAATAGTCATTCTTCTCAAGTGGACCTGGAACTTTCTCCAGAATGAACCACACACTAGGCCACAAATCAGGGCTCAACTTATACCAAAAGATTGGGATTATTCCCTACATATTCTCTGACCACAATGCCTTGAAATTGAGAACTCAACCACAAGAAAAAGTTTGGAAGGAATTCAGACACTTGGAAGCTAAAGTCTATCATGCTCAAGAATGTTTGGATCAATGAGGAAATCAAAGAAGAACTTAAACATTTCATGGAAACCAATGAGAATGAAGATACATCAATCCAAAACCTATGGGATGCGGCAAAGGCTGTCCTAAGGAGGAAATACATAACCATCCAAGCCTCACTCAAAAAAATTGAAAAATACTGAATACACCGGTTCTCGTTACATCTTATAGAATTAGAAAATCAACAACAAATGAAGCCAACCCCATACATGAGAAATAAGTAATTAAGATTAAAGTAGATAGCAATGAATTAGAAACTAGAGATATAGTAGAACACATCAATGAAACTAGAAACTGGTTCACTGAAAGAATTAATAAGATCAATAAACCATTGGCCAAATTAATCCAAAAGAAAAGGAAGAGGACCCGAATTTATAAAACCGTGAGTGAAAAGGAAAAGATCATGACTAACACCAATTAAATAGAAACAATAATCAGAAATTACTATCAATAGTTATATGCCAATAAGTTAAACGACTTAGAAAATAAGGATGCATTCCTGGAAATCTATAAACTTCCAATACTGAAACAGGAAGAAATTGACAACCGGAATAGACCAGTATCTAGTAACGAGATTGAAGCAGTGATCAAAAACCTCCCAAAAAACAAGAGCCTGGGACCTGATGGATTCCTTGGGGAATTCCACCAAAAATTCAAAGAAGAAATAATTCCTATTCTCCTGAAACTGTTTCAAAAAATAGAAACAGAAGGAAAACTTTCAGACTCTTTCTATGAAGCCAGCATTATTTTAATCCCCAAAGACCCCATCAAAAAAGAGAATTTCAGACCAATATCCCTTATGAATAGGGATGCCAAGATTTTCAACAAGAACCTAGCTAATAGTATCCAACAACACATTAAAAAGATTATCCACCACAACCAGGTGGGATTTATCCCTGGGATGCAATGGTGGTTTAACATTCACAAATCAATCAATGTGATAGAAAAAATCAAGAAATAAAGAATAGAGAAGGTCTACATGGTCCTCTCAATTGATGCAGAAAAAGCATTTGAGAAAATACAGCATCTGTTCCTGATTAAAACTTTCCAAAGTATAGGGATAGAGGGAACATTCCTCAATTTCATAAAATCTATCTATGAAAAACCCACAGCGAATATCATTCTCAATGGGGGAAAAGGTGACAGCCTTCCCATTGAGATCAGGAACAAGACAAGGATGCCCACTCTTGCCACTATTGTTTAACATATTGTTAGAAGTCCTAGGAACAGCAATCAGAAAACAAAAATAAATAAAAGATATTCATATTGGCGTAGAGTGCCGGGGTGGTGGGGTGTTCAGGGTGGGGGCAGGACCTGGTGTAAGTGGCTCAAGCCTCCACTGTCGGGTGCTGTCTTGTTCACTGAAATCCCTTGTTGGTGATGGGTGGGTTGGGTGGGTGGAAATGGCACCAGATGGCTATAGAGTCTTTGGAGAGGAGAGTTCACATCCGCTGCTCTTAAGGAAGCCCTCACAGAAGATCGAACAATTTCCTCTCGTTTGTCCTTATCTAGCTACTGCCAGGGGAAGGGTATGTTTTAGCATGAGGGCATGAAAGGGCAATGCTAACAGAGAACAGGTGCCTTTGATTTGATTAGGAAGGTAGAGTAAGAACATCTGTTGAAAGACCTTAAAACATCTGGACCATATCTTATAGGTTCAAAGGGATGATGAAAATAACTGAAATTGTCTTATATTAAATGATCAAATTTGATCAGATAATAAGTATGTGAAGGAATAATCTCTTATAGCAACTATAGAAATTATGATTCAATAGTCATTGTTTCAATAATGATTTAAGTATTTTTATGGAAATAATACTCCATATGGTAGAACTTCGAAAAATTAAAGTTCTGTGAAGGCGGTATCTTATACTGCATTATCTCATAGAGAGTGTTTGATGCCAGTATGGTGTTAATGAGGCCAAAACTACAGTCACCCTATTAATTTAGTTGGCAGAAGAAAGATTTTGTTTTGTGGCTCAATGAGGAAGTTATTTATATGGTGGAAGACTTCATCTCCATCTATACTAGTCTTAACTTTAAATTGATTAAAGTGTGAGTTCTCTACATGTGTTTTATTTTGGCTTCCCAGTGAAGTCCATTGGTGATCCTTATGATAAGGTTTTTAGATTATCCTGTAACATCTGCTGCCTTGGTTTAGCCCAGGTATTATTCCTGTGTTAAGTAACTAACTTTCTTCCTTCCTCCCTCCCTTCCTCCTTCCCTCCATCCTTTTTCTTTCTAAAGTTGTTGTTTGGCTATTTTTATTTATTTATTTTTAAAATTGAGCTGTAATTGACATATATACTCATTTTTTGTTTACAACGAAATGGTTACCACAGTAAGTTTAGTTAACATCCATTATCACACAGAGTTACAAAGGCTGTTTTGCTTGTAACAAGAACTTCTAAGATCTATTCTCTTAACACCTTTCACATACATATTATAGTATTAACTGTAATCACCATACTGTGTATTACATTCCCAGGAATTACTTATCTTACAACTGGAAGTTCATAATTTTTTTAAAAGTAGGTTTCTCACCCTGTGTGGAGCCCAACACAGCGCTTGAACTCTTGACCCTGAGCTCAAGAGCAGACACTTAACTGACTAAATCACTTAGGTGCCCCTATACCTTTTAACCACCTTCATCCATTTTGCTCTCCCTTCACTCCCTGACTCTGGCAGCCACATATCTGTTCTCTGTATATATGAGTTTAGTTTTTGTTTTTTTTGTTTTGGATTCTATATGTAAATTATATCATAATTATATCATATCTCTGACTTATTTCACTTAACATAATTCCCTGTAGGTCCTCCATTTTGTTGTGAATGGCAGGATTTCCTTCTTTTTTATTGCTGAATACTATTCATATTATATGTATATATACATATCACTTTTTCTTTATCCATTCATCTTTTGATGACACATAGGTTGTTTCTGTCTTAGGTATTGTGAATAATGTAGTGATCATTGGGATACATAACTTTTCAACATGTGATTTTGTTTCCTTTGGATAAATACATAGCGTGGAATTGCTGGATTATGTGATATTTCTATTTTTAAATTTTTGAGGAACCTTCATACTGTTTTCCATAGTGGTTGCACCAATCAACATTCTCATCGACAGTGCACAAGGGTTTCTTTTTCTCCACATGCTTGCTAACACTTGTTATTTCTTGTCTTTTTGGTAATAGACATTCTAACAGGTGTGAACTTATATCTCATTGTGGCCTGAACTTTCTATATTCATGAGTTACTCATGGGTGTCCTTATCCCTTGTAGTTTCTGATATGAGGGTTTCAGGAGGATCACTTTTTTTAGGGCTGTTATTTGATCATTTCTGAACTGTGATGCTCTGTTGTCTTTTAGTAGTAATAGTAGGAGAATAACAGTAGTAGTAGAGATAAGTAAACAACCTCCAAATTAACCTGCCTCTATATTTACCTTCTTGGTTATGTTTAAAAACTATCTATCAATTTAGTTTATATGTCAATTGTGCAGTTCCTGACAAGAAGAGTTCCTGGGTACTTGTGGTGATTATATATAAATACTATTTAAGCATTTATTTCTTTTTTTTAAAGATTTTTAATTTATTTGTCAGAGATATATATAGAGAGAGCACAAGCAGGCAGAGTGGCAGGCAGAGGCATAGGGAGAAGCAGGCTCCCTGCCAAGCAAGGAGCCTGATGTAGGACTCAATCCCAGGACCCTAGGATCATGATCTGAGTGGAAGGCAGCCGCTTAACCAACTGAGCCACCCAGGTGTCCCTATTTAAGCATTTCTTGATACCCATTTTTCTTCTCTCCTTTGAGTGGTGCCTGCTATCCCTTCCCTTATTTAAGATTATAATGTTGCCCAGTGGAAGAGAATTAGTTTGGGATACAGATGATAGTCTGATTTCAACCTCAAAGTTTACTTTCTGGTTTTTAGCCAGGAACTGCTGAAACTCACAGTAGTTCACTTTTCCTATGTTTTTTATTTCTTAGCCATATGTTAACCCAAGTTGGTTATCTGAGACTTAGGTGAGGAAGTGACTCTTTAGAGAAATATTGAAATTGTTGGAGAATTCAGAAAGGATTTGGAAAATAAGAGTAAGTTATGGAAGACAGGATAGAAAGATAGCAAGGAAGATAGTGAAGAATGACATTTAGGGAATCTCCATGAGATGTGCAAGAAAATCCAGGGACCAGAAGAACATGAGCTGGTTTTGTTGAAGAAAAGTAGGAGGATGATCTAAAATAATAATAATAATAATAATAATAATAATAATAATTAATGATAATTTCAGATGGGAAGGGGATATCAAATATCTGATATAGAAGTCTCTTGAGAATGAGATATAGAGAAGTAATTCAGTGAAGGCCAGGATGAAACACAAGCTATAGAGTAAATTTGTTTTATTTGCTTAGAGTCTGAGAAAACAGCTCAGGGCTATTTACTAAAAACACCCTTGGAAAATTATATGTAGATACCTCTTGGATAGACTATACTATATGTTTGCTCTGATATTTCAACATTAAAGCAGAACTGTTCAGAGATTAAAATAATTTTCCAATAGACCTTACTTTTTAGAGCAGCTTTAGGTTTGTAGAAAAATTTTGCAGAAACTACATGGAGTTCCCATATATGCTCTTTTCCTCTGCACATAATTTCCCCTATTATTAACATCTTGCATTAGTGTGGTACCTTTGTTTATATTAATTAACCAATAGTGATAGATTTAAAGTCCATAGTTTACATCAAAATTCACCCTTGGGGGTACCTGGGTGGGTCATTCAGTTAAGTGTCTGCCTTTGGCTCACTTCATGACCCTAGGGTCTTGGGATCAAGGTCCACATTGGGCTCCCTGCTCAGTGGGTAGTCTGCTTCTCCCTCTCTCTCTGCCCCTCTCCCTACTCCCTCCCTCTCTCTCTCTCAAATAAATAAATAAATAAATAAGATCTTAAAAAAAAAACCCTCACCCTTTGTGTTGTGCATTCTATAGATTTGACAAATGCAGAATGTCATATATTCACTACTATAGTATACTGAATAGTTTCACTGCCCTAAAGTCATCTTTCTCTCCCTTCCCTCCCTCCTTCCCCCTGAAACACTGGCAACCATGCATCATTTTACTGTGTCTCTAGTTTTCTCTTTTCCAGAATGTCATATAGTTGGAATTATTATATAGCTTTTTCAGATTGGCTTCTTTAATTTAGGAATATGCATTCAAGTTTCCTCCTTGCCCTTTTGTGCCTTGGTAACTAATTTCTTTTTATTGCTGAATAAAATTCCATTGTATGGATATACCATAGTTTGCTTATCCATTCACCTACTTAAGGACATCTTTCAGGTTTTGGTGATTATGAATAAAGCTGCTATAAATATTTTTGTGTAGGTATTTGTGTGGTTATAAGTTTCCAGCTCATCTGAGTAAATACCAAGTAGTGCAGTTGCTGGATCATATGGTAAAGTGTGTTTAGTGTTTTGTTTTTTTTTTTTTTTTACTTTAAATTTATTTTATTTTTTCAGTGTTCTAAGATTCATTGCCTATGACCCACACCCAGTGCTCCATGCAATAGGTGCCCCCAGTACCCACCACCAGGCTCTCCCATTCCCCTACCTCCTCCCTCCAAGACCCTCAGTTTGTTTCTGTGTCAAAAGTCTCTCATGTTTCGTTTCTCTCCCTGAATTACCCTACTTCCCATTTCCTTTCCTTCTCCTACTGTCCTCTATATTATCCCTTATGCACCATAATTAAGTGAAACCATGTGATACCTGACTTTTTCTACTTGGCTTATTTCACTCGGCATAATCTCTTCCAATCCAGTCCATGTTGCTACAGAAGTTGGATATTCGTCCTTTCTGATGGAGGCGTAGTATTCCATTGTACATATGGACCACATCTTCTTTATCCATTCATCTGTTGATGGGCACCTTGGCTCTTTCCAGAGTTTGGCGATTGTGGCCATTGCTGCTATGAACATTGGGGTACATATGGCCCTTCTCTTCACTACATCTGTATCTTTGGGGTAAATGCCCAGTAGTACAATTGCAGGGTCATAGGGTAGTTCTATTTTCAATTTTTTAAGGAATCTCCACAGTGTTTTCCAAAGCAGCTGCACCAACTTGCATTCCCACCAACAGTGTAAGAGAGTTCCCCTTTCTCCTCAGCCTCTCCAACACTTGTTGTTTCCTGTCTTATTAATTTTGGCCATTCTGACTGGTGTAAGGTGGTATCTCAGTGTGATTTTGATTTGAATTTCCCTGCTAGCTAGTGACGCTGAACATTTTTTCATGTGTCTGTTAGCCATTTGTATATCTTCTATGGAGAAGTGCCTCTTCATGTCTCTTGCCCATTTTTTGATGTGTTCATCTTCTTTTTGGATGTTGAGTTTGAGTAGTTCTTTATAGATCTTGGATATCAGCTCTTTGTCTGTAGTGTCATTTGCAAATATCGTCTCCCATTACGTGGGTTGCGTCTTTGTTTTGTTGACTGTTTAGTTTTGTAAGAAACTGCCAGGCTGTCCTCCAAAGTTGGTTGTACCATTTTGCATTCCCATCAGCAATGAATGAGAGTTCCTTTTGTTTCTCACCCTCACCAGAATTTTGGTGGTGTCATTGTTTGAATTTTAGCCATTTTATAGATATATAGTGGTGTTTCATTGTTTTCCTTTGCAAGTTTCTAATGACATATGATATTGAGCATCTTTTCAAAGTTGTTTTCTTATTGTTTAATTTTATGAGTTTTTCTGAGTTCTTTGTATATTTTGAATACAAGTCCCTATATATATATATATATATATAGTGGTTTTATTAAGCACAGGGACAGACTCATCAGCAGAAAGAGCTGTCCAGATATGTGTTTTGCAAAGATTTTCTCTGTCTGTGGCTTGTCTTTTCAGTCTCTTAACAGTGGCTTTAGCAGAGCTGAAGTTTTTAATTTCAGTGAAGATATTTTTATCAATTTTGTTCTATCATTGATTATACTTTTATTGTATCAAAAAATTCATCACCGGGACACCTGGGTGGCTCAGTTGGTTAAGCCACTGCCTTCGGCTCAGGTCATGATCCTGGAGACCCGGGATCGAGTCCCACATCAGGCTTCCTGCTCGATGGGAAGCCTGCTTCTCCCGCTCTCACTCCCCCTGCTTGTGTTCCCTCTCTGGCTGTGTTTCTCTCTATTAAATAAATAATTAAAAAATCTTAAAAAAAAATTCATCACCAAAGCCAGGATCACCTTACTTTTCCCATATTTTGTCTTTTAGAAGCTTTAATGTATTGCATTTAAGTGTATGATCCATTTTGCTTCAGTTTTTGTGAAAGCATAAGGTTTGTGTTTAGAATCTTTTTTTTCTTTTTTGCATGTGAATGTTCAGTTGTTCCAGCACCAATTGTTGAAAAGATAGTCCTTTTTTGATGGAATCAATTTTGCTTCTTTGTCATAGATCAGTTGATATTTGGGTGGGTCTGTGTCTGGACTTTGTATTCTGCTCCACTGATTTTTTTTTGGGGGGGGGGTCTTTATTTATTTGTCAGTACACTGTTTTGATCATCGTTGCTTTATAGTGTAAGGTTCGAATCCCTGAAGAGGAAAGAGTCCAGAAACCAATTATGAGAATAAGAGTTTTATTGGCAAGGCTTTCGGGAGAGGTTCACCGGTTCAACTGACATGGGACGGGGAAGTCCCGTGGTGGGGCTGGCAGCATTTGTTTTTATTAGCTGGGGTGTGGGTGTGGCCAAAGGCGTGGTTTTTTGGAATTTTTGTGGGAAATTTCTAGGCAATGGTGGGAGGTCTGGGGTTTTGGTGGGCAGGTGCTGATGCAGTCTTCCGGGGATACTGCATGCTTGGAGGGTCGTAGGGAGCTGGTCTGGCCTTATATATAGTATGTCTTGAAATTGGGTAGTGTCAGTCCTCTAGCTTTTTTCTTCTTCAGTATTGTGTTGGCTATTCTGGATCTTTTGCCTTTTCACATAAAGTTTGTAAGAGGGTCCATGTTTAAAGGAATGAGGCTGATACAAAAGCAAAAGCTAAGCAAAGCGTTATTTCACTATTTATTCACCATTATACTGGCTGGCCAGGGTCACTTCTCAGGAGAGAGGAAATGACAACACCTAATTTCTCAGGCTAGTTTTTATAGGGCAACCCCCCAAATCGCAAGCTAACCAGGGTTAATTTGCACTCCTATTGCTCCAGGAACCGGGAAATTGAGGGCATTTGGGCATTCCCATCTGGTCCCAAGTATCGGTAACTGGTCCCCCATTCTTAGTTTGCATCTCCACTGCTCAGGGATTGGAAGTTGGGGGTTAACTAATTGGGCATCTCCCCCAACCTGGCTCACCTTTGTTTTCCAGGGACTGTTTGCCAGTATTTCCTGGAGCTGTTCTTCTGAGTAAATAGCAAGGTGGCTTGGACTTTTAAATAGGTCCTTACAGTTTAAAGTTGGTTTGTTGATAATCCAGTATATGTAAAGAGATAAGGCAAGCATAAGAACCAGACTCAGATATGGCAGAGATTTGGAATTATCAGACTTGGAATTTATAGCAACTGTGATTACTATGCTAAAAGCTCTAATGTAAAAAAATGGACAATATGCAAGAACAGTATGTGTAATGTAAGTGAAGAGATAAAATCTAAGAAAGAATAAAAAAAGTTAGAAAAATGAAGAATAACTTTGATAGACCCATTAATAGAGGAAAGACTCAGTGAGAATGAAAATACATTAATAGACATGTCCCAAATTAAAAAGCAAAGAGGAAAGAATTTTAAAAAATGACACAGGATGTCTAAGAACCATGGAACAATTACAAAACATGTGACCTGTGTGTAATGGGAATGGCAGAGGACAAGAGAGAAAGGACAGAAGAAATGATTGGATTCTCTCCCTCTGCCCTCTCTCCACTCCTGTGTGCACTCTCTCTTTCTATCTCAAATATATAAAGCTTTTTAAAAAAATGTATATTGTAAATCAGTTGCACACTGTACTTTGTACATTTTCCTTACAGATATTAATTAGGATATTCTTTGAATACCTGTTTAGGGTATAGTCAACATTTTCTTCTATCTAACTGATCAGAGCCTTTCAGTTACATCCCAGATCATCTAATGCCCTGCCTGCTCCTATTTCCTCTCCCTTACTTTTTCAAGGTCAAAGGTGCTGACAAGGAGGAGAGTTGATGAATATTAGTGAAGGGGGGGCTTCAAAAGAAAGTTCATCTTTTTCTTACACATATTTATGTCTTTAAAGGGACATGTGCAATTAAAGAAATACACGAGATGAATTATTGTTGAAATCTATTTTCTAGGTAGTAATAATAGCAAATAGCAACAACAACACTATTTTTGTTCAGGGCATAGTGATGTGTCAGGTACTATTGATGAGGGAACAGAAAGCAAGATGAGGACAAAGCAGAAACTGATACTCCCCCCCCCCCCCATGAAATATATGTGACACTTCTCATGTACCGCTGGCTGCTCCAAAGCTAAGGAAAGGAAAAACAAATAGTTAACTTATAGAGATCACAGTCCTGCAAGACCTGAGTCTCCCTCAGTTTACAAATGTCTTGATGATCTACAAGAACAAAGCATTTCTATCAATAGCCTAGCTTCCAGAAGGAAATGTAGATACAATTAAATGTCCTTATAATCTGCAGCCCATTGACAGATACTTGAAGCTGACAGTGTGTAACTTTCCTCCAGGAAGCTCCCAACTATCTCCATGTTAATGCCTTGATAGAGGGGAAAAACCACCTTAACTCAACCATGGCAAGGTCTCAGGTATTCTGTGTCTTCTTTAACATATGAACCCCTTTTCCCTTACTTCCCAGTCCCATAGTATATAATCTGCCACCCAGCACCACCAAGTCTTTCTGCCCACTGGTCCTGTCCCCGTACTTTAATAAACCACCATTTTGCACCAAAGGCGTCTCAAGAATTCTTTCTTGGTCATTGGCTTTGGACCTCACCCCACCGAACTTCACATATATTCCAAAACTCCATCACTGTGAGGAACAGATACAGTAGGTTTTGTCTTTATTTTAATAATTGTTGTTTCTGTCAAAGCCCTTATTTTCAGACAAGAGAGTGTAACAGACTTTAGCAGAAAAGTGATTTGCTGGCTCACAATATCACCAGGACTAGAGAAGCTGAGTTGGAGTCTATGCTGCAGAACTGGTTCAGCAAAGATGCCTCTGCCCCTCTGCTCTCCCCCACTCCCCACCTCCTACCCATATGCCTTTTCACTTTCAACATTAATGACTTGGGAAGGTGGATTCCACCCTATGAACACTGCCCTGTGGACCTGCTGCAAGCCCCCTTTTTCACCAGAAAATTCTTTTCTCTCTTTACTTTGCATCATTAATGCTCAGTTTAAAGCCTGACTTGGGTTCATCAGATTAGTGACAGCTGTTAAGTTTCCTTGAAATTTTAGTTTAGGTATTAGCAGCATCTGCTGAGAGCTTGCTAGAGTTCAAATTATGTGGTTCCAATGTCATACTGAGTCAGAATCTCAGGGAGTATTTTTTTTTAAAGATTTTATTTATTTATTTGACAGAGAGAAAAACAGCCAGAGAGGGAACACAAGCAGGGGGAGGGAGAGAGGGAGAAGCAGGTCTCCTGCCAAGCAGGGAGCTGGATGTGGGGCTCTATCCTGGGACTCTTGGGATCATGATCTGATTTCCGGGACCATGCTGAAGGCAGATGCTTAATGACTGAGCCACCCAGGTGCCCCACAGGGTGTATTTTAATTAGTTCTCTTGGTTTGGTGAGTCCTCAGCATAGTACATTCATACCTGCCATGGATGCTGGGAGACAAGGTGGCAGGAATTTTCAGCTTCTAAAGCAGGGGGTGGCTCAGCCTCTCCTCAAGCTTGACAAGGTTGGGGGAGTCCTTGGACATAAGTAGAGGGTTTGTTTAGTAGCCAAAAAGAATGACACCTGTTCAGTAGACCTGCTGTCCTTAGAATGTCATGGTTGAACTTCCAGCAGTCTATAATGATTAACCAATGAAATATAATCTACTTTGTTAAGTGTAGCTCAGAGTTAATTACCCACCCCTCACCAGGTGACTGTCGAGTCTACTATCCCCTTTGTGACATGCTCACAGTCCCTTTCCTTGCTTCCTCCATTTTTCTCTTCCCTTCTTGCTGCTCTCTGCCCGTCTTCTTTTCCTTCTCATTTCTTATACCATTACTTCAAAGTTGATTTAAAGTGTCTTCCCTTATGGTTTCAGTGAAAAGGAAAGTCATTCTTTCTGTATTAAAGGCTGCTGGAATCACTGGTTTACGGAGTTAATGAAGCTTTTACGTGAAGTCTTTTTTTTTTTTTTTTTTTTTTTTTTTAGGCAGGCTAAGAAATTATACACCTAGGGCTTTCTCTAGGCAAAGTGTTGAAGCTGAGAATTTGATTTTAGTGCCTCTAGGTTCTCTTTTCTTCTTTCCCCTCTCACAGCTTCCCTTCTTATTTCATTGTCACCTTCAGTTATAAGCTGCCCTCCATTCCCCACCCCAGTCAAAACTTGCTCTTAGGTAAGAATGCTATTCTTCATGACTCTATCAGTCAATAATACACAGAATCACCTCTCTGAGAGTATTTACATTAAAGTCCTCCCCACCTCCCAGTAGAGGAATCAAAGTTTTTTTTTTTTCTCACTGAAGACAAATTTCAAAAAGAGCAGCCATTGCGAGAAGTTTCACTTGTATCCACTTGATGAATTAAAGAGTTCTACTCATAAACTTCTGCTGTTTTCCCTACTGATCCTAATTCTCTAGTGCTCATTGATATAGTTAGAGAATGTGTCAGAACTTTCTCCACTCTACATATGCTTCATGGTGGTTGTAATGCCAATAGTTGGTTTTCTCTGAGGTTGGAATTAATTTTTAATAACAACTTGTTAACAAAACTATGATGTTTATGTGATGTAGTTACTAGGGGTGGATAATGATAAAATTTTTAAAAATTTGGTATGAAAGAAAGGATAAACTGGGAAAAATACAATATATCACAGACAAATGGTTATTATCTTATATATAAGAGGTCTTAAAAATAGAGAAAAAAATAGAGAAGAAACCAAAATTCTGTAGAAAAATTGGCACAGGATTTGAACATGCAGTTAGTAGGAAAAGAAGTAAATATGCCCTACTACATACAAGTGGATCTGCAACCTTGTTTACATTGAGAGATACCAATAAAATTATACTGATACATTTTCTTACCTATCAGAAGTAACTGCCTCTGTAAATATCATTGTGTGATAGTTATCATATTCTGTCGGGGAGCCTGGATGAAATAAGCATTTTCACATATTGAAGACAAAGTTGTATAGCTCCTATGGGATGGATGTGGTAGAAAAATTACATATGCACTTGCTTTTTGACCCATGATCCTACTTTTAGGTGTCTAATAAGATTCACTGGTGAAAGCACAAGATGACTGATGTACAAGGTCATTTATTGCAGTACCATCTGTAACAGAAAACACTGTCACAGCGACATCTAGAATCATGATTGACCAAATATCTGGACACTGTGCCCAATCAAGTTGACACATTAAATTAACTATCACAACTATAAATAATATAATGTGGAATATATTCACTTATATTTTTAAAAAATGAATGAAAGAAAAAAAACTCAAAACTGATACTTAATTTTTGAATTTTATTATTTATTAGTTATTTTTGTTTGACTTTTAAAAGTTTTATTTATTTAAGTAATCTCTACATCCAACATGGGGCTCAAAATCACAACCTTGAGATGTAGTCACATACTCTGAAGCTAGGCACCCCTTCAAAACTGATTTTTTAAAAAAAATAGTTCCTGGAGCACCTTGATGACTTGGGTGGTTAAGTGTCTACCTTTGGCTCAGGTCATGATCCCAGGGTTCTGGGATCAATTCTCACATTGGGCTCCTGGCTCAGCGGGGAGCCTGCTTCTCCCTCTCCCTCTGCCTCTCCCCCTGCTCATGCTCTTTCTCTCTCTGTATCTCTGTGTCTCAAATGAATAAATAAAATCTTAAAAAAAAGTGGTTATTGTGGAGAAGAAAGATATGGAAGTTTGAATTCTCTGAATGTGTCTTACTTTAGTTTTGACTTTGGAATTATGTACAAAAGAAAAATTAAATCATTATATATACCTCCTAAATTTCAAAATTTGAGTTGGAAATTTTAATATGGACTATGATGTATTTTTATATATGTCCATCAAAAAATGAAACAATGATCAACTCAGGAGCTAAGAGTACTCTTTTTTTTTTTTTTTGGAAGACTTTATTTATTTGCCAGAGAGAAACACCGCTAGAGAGGAAACAAGCAGAGGCAATGAAAGAGGGAGAAGCAGGCCTCCCACTGAGCAGGGGGCCCAATGTGGGGCTTGATTCTGGGACTCTGGGATCATTACCTGAGCCGAAGGCAGATGCTTAACGACTGAGTCACCCAGACACCCCAAGAGTACTCTTGATGCCTAGATTGTGATCCATATCTCCTAATTGCCATGTCTCCTAAAAGGAATTGAGATTCCTTGGGTAAATAGCCAATTTCAGGTCTAATAGGGAAAATGTGCAGAGTGACTTTGGAATATCTTTGCAGTATGAAAAAACATGAAGGCTAGCAAAAGACAACTGGGGTCATGTCAAAAGGACTCAAGAACTTATTTGAGGGGCTCACACTAACCAATGATGGGAAAAAGGAATGATTACTATGATGGATTGAAATATTTAAAATATGTTCAAAATCCATTAGTACATAAGGATAATGATTTATTGGTTATAATATTATTATTAAGGATAATGATTTATTGGCCATCATATTATTATTCTGAAAACGGGTGAATAAAGGAAAAGAATCAAACTCTTGAACAAACTCTATAACCTGAACAAACACTATTTCAGGGTAACCAAATAATTCTTGTGAGAAAATGCTTTTTTAAGAAATATCAGCTAACAAATGAAAAAGGAACAATACAATTACCTTCATTTTGTACCTCCAATTTAATTATATAATGGATGTAGGCAGTGGTCCTTATTGGTCGCTAAAATCATTAGCATTCGAGAAAGGCTGATGGGGATTGTGGCAGGGGTCTCTGAAGCTCATGCAGCATCCTCTTGGATCATCTCTGATTTTGGCCTCATCTATGGTGCACAGATCTGTTGCACTCAGAATACTCTCCCACTGGCAGCACCCCTCAATGCATGTTCTCTGTTCTACGGCCTTCTCTGTTTGTTCTTGAGTCATCCTGGCTCCAGCATTCACAGTCAGACCTGAATGTAGAAGAGTTAATGTTCCCAGGAGCAACTCTCAACAAAGAGATGGGAACTGCCTCCTGTTTTCTGGGTGGCCATTCTTGAGGTCTTCTGCCTGTTTCTCAAAAGGTCTCAACGGGATTGATAATGTACATCTTCATTAAATTTTTCTTCCTTTCATGTGTCTCTTCGTTGCTGTTTCCTCAGATAATCTCCCAAATAAACCTCTTGCATTCAAGTTCTTGCTCCAGACTCTACTTGGGAAAAACAAAACTAGAACAGAAACTCTATGATGGATAGATCAGGCTGACATCACTTACCTCACTGGTGCATGACATTGTCATGTCAAAGAGAGACAGCCAGGCACTATGTTTTTAGCACCATATATAAAGTATCCTTTTAAATATTGAGCTTGAATCTGACCAGGCTTCTAGATTTAACTACTAAGCTCATAGGTAGTTGCAGTACCAGTAATCCAGAATGTGGGAAATTCTGCAGGACAAATGATGCAGTTTCTACCACAACTAAATGGTAGAAGAAAAAAGAGGGAGGAGAAAACTGTAGATTAAAATATACTTCAGAGATATATCAGTAAAATCTAATGGTTTAGAACAAACAATAAAATGATCAACTATAAAAATTATAAACTAGTTAAGGAAGTTTAGTAAAATTAAGGATTATTATTAATTTTCGAGTGTGGTATTTGATTAAGTATCCTATCTTGTAGCGATGTACACTGAAGTATTTGTTAATTAAATGATAGATTTGGGGTTTGCTTTATAATAATCTAGTGGGCAGGAAAGTGCATGGGTTATAGATGAAATGAGATAATCTCCTGAAAATGACATGGGGGTAGGTGATGGAAAGATGGAGGAGGGGTGGGGTGGGATGGGCAGTGGGATGGTTACTGTACCCTTCTCTTTACTATTGAATAGGTTTGAAAATGTATGTAACACATTTTTTTCCCCCAAGAAGATACATTTCTCAGGATACAGAAATGAGAAACTACTGTACTAGAATTTCCAAAGCAGACATATGCTGAGCCATTTGGCTTCTTTGTCCCTCTGGGATTATTATTTGTGAAACACAGGCACATGCAGATTAACACCTTGTTTTCTTGCAGGAAGTGCTAAGCTCCTATCAAGGAGAGAACACTTTTTGAGTAATCTTGGGTGACTATAGGGAGCTGAGAGAGATGTTTCGTGAAGTGTGTGCACATCCTTAATGTATAACTTGGAATCTACAGATTCATTCCTCCAGATAGTCTCTATTTTGATGGTATCTCTGAACCTGTACTCTTTGAAGCAAGGGATAAATATTGTTAACTTTGTCTATCTCATAACACCCATCCCAGTGTCTTTATTACATGCTGTTTTATTACAGCTGATAGTGTGAACTAAGTGTCTTGGTTGTTTTTTCACTTAGGCAAGAGCGGCTTAATGGGTGGCCTGTGCTAGCCTGTGAAGTCAGTCCTGGATTCTCTGTCTGGGTTCACAGAGCAGTAACAATGGAATGTATGTCCTCTACCCCCTAGAACTGTGGTGAGAGCCCATATATTTTGACTATAAGTCAGGCACTATGCTATGTGTTTTGTACTGTGCTCTCATTTCTTTATCTTCCACTGAGGGTGGGATGTTCCAGATGGCCCACCTGCTCCTAGAGCCCTACCTTCTTATCCTCTCTTCCAGGTGTGATTTCAGATGTCTCTAAGTTAGTTTGCTGGGGCTGTAATAACAAAGCACCATAGACTATGTAGCTTAAACAACAGAAGTGTGTTGTTTCATAGTTTAGAGGTTGGAAGTCCAAAATCAAGGGGTCTGCAGGCTCCTCTGAGGACTGTGAGGGAAAAGCTATTCCAGGATTTTCTTTGTCACATAGATGGTTGTCTTCTCCTTTTGTTACCTCACATTGTTATCTCTCTCTCTACATCTCTGTGTCCAAATTTCCCATTTTTAATTTTAATTTTATTTGTATATTTTTTATTTTTTAAAGAGTTTTTATCATTTATTTTAGAGAGAGAGAGAGAACTCATGCATGTGTGTGAGCTGGGAGCAGGCAGCAGAGGGGAAGGGAGAGGGAGAGGCAAAGAATCTCTAGCAGACTCCACGCTGAATGCAGACCCCTGTGTAGGACTGAATTTCATAACCATAAGCCAAAAGCAAGAGTTAGACACTTAACTGCCTGAACCAACCAGGTGCCTCAAATTCCTCATTTTTAAAAGAACACCAGTTATATTGGATTAGGGCCCACCCTCATAACCTCATTTTAACTTGATGACATCTGTAAAGAACCTATGTCCAAATACAGTCGCAGTCTATGGTACGGGAGTTTGGACTTCAATGTAAGGCCTTTGGGGGGACATAATTCAACTCGTAAGTCTACAAAATGGAAAATTCTTTTGCTTCTAGAATAATGTGACTTTTCTGAAGATTTGGTTTGTTACTTGTTCCACAGTGGGCTCTAGTAAGGAAATTTTAGGGATGGGAAAGGGTGAGAATGTTGGGGTAATTATTCTGGGAATTCTTAGACACAGACAAGCATGAAGCTGCTGGCAAACTATGAATTACTTGATGTTTCACATGAATCACCACACTTAAGATTTAACTGTTGATTTGATAATTCAAGTAATGTGAGCTCTTGAGTAGCTTTTCATTATATTTATTGGGCTATGATTTTTCAGTAACAGGCAGAAAAAGGGTTGAAAGAGGCTCAGGCTCTATACTGATATCAGAACTCTGATACTTGCTGTGAGGGAGGGATGTGGTAAATGGAAAAAAGGCAAAACTCTGTTTGCCCCCCCCTTTTTTTTTTCAAAGATTTTATTTATTTATTTGATGGAGAGAAACACAGCTAGAGAGGGAACACAAGCAGGGGGAGAGAGAGAGGGAGAGGCAGGCTTCTTGCTGGGCAGGGAGCCTGATGAGGGGCTTGATCCCAGGTCTCCAGGATCATGACCTGAGCCGAAGGCAGTCACTTAACCAACTGAGCCACCCAGGTGGCCCAGGCCCCTTTATTCTGACCATAAAAGTATACCCTCTTCCACTTACCAAGATCCAGCTGTTGAGAAGAAAGGAGAAATAGTTCCTTTAGCAATAAATAGAACCAGAAAGGAGATAGCAGAGAGGGTGTAAGGAGAGATGTTTCTGTTTACAAGTCTCAGTGAAGTATTATGAAAACCATGAGGAAGCAGGTGAGAGAGTAGTTATTGTATAGCTATGGGAAGGTAACAGTGAAGGCTGCATTTTTGGAAGTGAGTACACTATTGGGGTATAGGATAGCCAACTGCCGAAGGTTGCTGAGATCCTGATATTCCCAGTTCCTGTAGGGCCTGGCTCAGTCTGGCCTTTGATGTTTGTCCCATTCAGTTATGGGACAAGGCTCTGTGATACCCAGCTCTCTGATTTCCCACCCTTAACAGGGGCATTTCATATATTCTCAACTCTACCACCGCCTATTCTTCAATGTCTAATTGCGTCTTTGCCCTGCATGCTCCCATCAGCTTTGGATAAGAGAAAATCCCTCTGCCAGCTCTGTAGTACAGTGGGGCCCAACTACAGCATCTGGCTTTTCCTCCTTTTTTGGCTGGAGAAATGAATTTGCACCTAGACTGATCAACCCCTATTTTGCACTCTAGTAGCTTGAGGAGAATGAAATCAGAAAGCTGCTTATGAAAACCTCTTACAGATAGAAAAATATGTATATTCTATAGTTTTAAGGACTACCCAGCTTAAGGTGTTTGCTCTAGGGATGATAAGCACATCCAGTGTGAAGCGAGGTGTAACTGTCAGTTGTTACTTTTATACCTGGCTGCTTCAGCCTGCCGTGCCTCCTGGCTGGAATTTCTATTTGACATATCAATCTCATTAGAGAATATACTTTGGGTTGTCAGAGGGTGGAAAGAGGAATATTGAGATGGGATGATAGCCAAGACGTGCTCTGAAGTGGGAGTATGCTAAGAGGGTGCTTAGGGAAAAGAGGAGAAATGTAAAGGAAGGGTCTTTGGTATTCTGTACAATCACAGAATTTGCTTCCAGTGCAGAGGGTAATTGTGGTTTCTAAGACAAGTCCTCTGGTTTGCAAAGACTGGTTTGCAGAGGCTCCCTGAGGGCATTATTTCTTCTCGACCTCCAAACTTTGTCTTTCTCTTCTCCTTGCTCGAAACCTCGGTTTCTCTGCCTCTCCCTGTGCTCTACCCCTCCTTCCTGTCCCATGTCATTTTTGCAATCATTTCAACACTCTCACAGTTGCCAGACTACTCTTTTGTTTTCTCTTGAGAAGGTCTCAGTACTAGAGTGTAAAGCTTTTTTGGGAGGGATGGGGAAAGGCAGGTACTTAATGAAAAATTAGGACAATAGTCCTTGAATTTTAGTGAGATTCATTGGAACAGTGTCTCTTTTGATTCTCCGACTTGTCTTCCCTGTCAGGTCAGGACCCAAGCTTTTACTGTAATTCTTAACCCCTTCCTCTCTCTGAATAAGGAAATAATGACTTCTCTTGGTGATTGACAACTATAACTCCTCTGGAGGAGGCCTTTCCTGACACTTTGGTTAGGCTTTTATATGATTACATGTTATGGTGATAGAAGTTAACAATTTGAGCTTATTATCTTTATATCTGTCTATCGAAAGAATTAGTCCTTTGGTCTTATCTCCGCTGTGAGTTGATCCTGGTATTTGGGTGTGGGCAGATGGCCCGATTCTAGCCAGTGGAACTGAAGGGTCAATTTGTTGGAGAGCTCCTGGGCAAGGTTCCTTTAACTCAAAAAGAAAACAACAAACAAACAAAAGTGATACTCAGTATGGACTGCCTCTCTTCCTCACCAGATGTTGTCTGTTGCCTGTGATGCTTTAAACTGCAGCCTCTTGAGACCATGAGAAGATGCAATACTGATACAGCGGAGTAGAAGGGTGAGAGAATTTGGGTCCTAGTACCTGTTCTACCACTGTTTGTTGTTGTTCTCTTTGTTGTTTGTTTTGTCATGCATCTTTATGGTTAAGCTGATTTTCAGTACAGCTTGATCTGAAAAGCTAGTATATGTTTCACTAATATAATTGCTTTAAATATGTCCTGGATATACATTATTCGATAAGGCCACAGCTATAGACTGAAATATGAGTAGCTGTGAAGAAGAAATATGGTGACATAGTTAAAAACATGGGCTCTGGAATCTGTTGCCTCAGTGTGCAACTCTGTTTCATATCTTAGGACCTGGCTGAAGCTGGCTGTCAGTCAGTTATCTCATGTAAAATGTAGAAATAACAGTATTTGCTTAGGGCTGAGTGATAGAGGCAAAGCATTGAGTACCAATAAATCTGAGCTATTCTAGTTGTTATATCAATATGAGTTCCAGAGAAGATATAAAAACTGACAGGTTTTGGTAAAAAAAAAAAAAAGAGAGAGAAAGAAAAAAAGAAAGCTTCTCAAAGATAAAATAAATGTTATGAGTGTTCATGATTTTCCCTCTAAGTTAGGTGAGTAAAAAAAATTATTTGGTAATAAAGATGCATGGAATATGAATATTTTCAAATATGAACATTTAGAAATGTTTTCTTTTAACAAAGAATTTTTTAAGTTAATTAATGTAAAAGACCCAAGAGACATAGTAGCACTGTGTTACATTCAATTGGATAATAATATACAGAAAAGAATGGATTGTGATTTAACAGCTAATCTGAGGGTGGTAGGAAATTGAAAAAAGGTTTAGAAACAAATTACTTAATATTAGTATTCACCCCAAAGTAGTAGTGAATGGTTGGGATTTAAGTATTGCCTAATATAAATTTGGGTTTTATCTGTGAATCCTAATTACTCATCCAATCATCAGGGACGATTGGGACTTAGCAGCATTGCAGGATAGCATAATGTAAGTGTTAACCTGTTCTCAACAGAAACAAAGTATCACATCCATCCCCAAGCTGATTATTTAACTATTATCTCTTCAAACACGCAACAGCATACTTACGCCTGATACATGTTTGTGTTGATTTTTATGATATAACTGTGTTCAGTTATAAATTGTTTTGTCAGAAATTAATATTATGAATCAGATCAGTTGATTTAAGAATGTAAGGTTGCTTGTGGTGAGCATAGCATAATGTAGAGAGATGTGGAATCACTATGTTGTATACCTGAAACTAATACAGCTTTGTGTGTTAACTTCACCTAAATTAAAAAAAAATATCAAAATTTAAAAAAGAAAGACTGTAAGCCTAATTTTTAGCTGTAGTTGCTTATTGGAAAGCCTAGTATTCCCTGTAGAGTTCTATAATGGCTTAAGTGTCACGCACAACATTTTGTCATCTATCTTGATAAAGTGATAGAGATGTACCTTATGGGGATGAATCTAGAAAAGGCTTTCATATGATTACATCACATAGTAATAGATGCTAACAATTTATACTTATTGTGAGAACAGTTTTATTTTGTGGGGGCGGGAACAGTTTTCTGATGAGAATTCTTGATAAGTTTTGCAGTTGCTCTTCACTAGATGTATATAGATATAGCTTATATTATATCATAAATCTAATAACAAAGTTAGAAATAGACAAGAGGGATTTAAAATTTGTCTGGATAGAACAAACTAGAATTTGTGCATAGTTTCCTCAGATCTCATTTTGATTAAAGGATTACTGGCGAAAGTGTAGAAGAAAGAACAATTCTAAGAAAATACTAGAATTCTAATCCATGTGTTTATAATCCATGACTCCTGGAGTAAATTATTGTACGGCACACAGCAGAGGTCAGAAATGATATTCCTTAAATATCTGAGTTGGAGTAATACACAGACTGAGAATCATTAGATATCTAGAGCTCACCGTATCTTTATTCTTAAAGCTCAGATCACAGCATAAATAACAGGCATCTTAGTATCCCTAGTTTATTCTGAAGCTGCTGAGCTGAGAATATGCGTACTTCAGAGATGAAAGTCTCAATTTTTTTCTGACTCCACGAACTTTTGGGCTAACCCCCAAGAAGAGGCCAAGGCTCTGCTAGAATCTGCTTGTTCTATCTAGCTGGAGGGAGGTGAATATAGCTGCACATGTGTATTTTACTTGATTGGCTAATAAGTCAGTGTCAGACAAGAAAAGATTAATGAATGTTTACTCTGTATTTAGCATTGTGAAAGTTACTATGGGATGTCAGGAAGGTGTAATATAGGCTCCTACTCACTAAATGCTATAATCAGGATTTATCACCAGGTCTACCTGCCTGTAAATACTGTATATTTTACTACACTGTACCATAAGCTAGGAGTTTTTCTTCCTTTTCTTTTCTTTTAAGATTTTATTTATTAATTTGACAGAGAGTGCACACAAGCAGAAGGTGAGACAGGCAGAGGGAGAGGGAGAAAGAGACTCCCTGCTGAGCAGGGAGCCCTATGCAGGCTTGATCCCAGGACCCTGAGATCATGACCCGAGCCGAAGGCAGATGCTTAGGATGACTGAACCACCCAGGCACCCCAGCTAGGCACTTTTCTTGCATTATTTTATTTAACATTTACAGTAAGCTTGCAAAAAATTATTTATGATTTGTGCAGAAAACTCCACCATCTCAGCAATACAAGAAATGGAAAAGCATTTTTCAAAATCAAGGGAATTAAGCCAATCACACTCTATATATAGTTTTTTGCATATATGGTTGTGGAAAGTATTATCATTCTCATTTTATATGAGGAAACAGAGCTCTAGAGGAGGTGAATAACCTCAAATTTTGACCACTAGAGTAGTATATGCAGAGCTTATGTATAAACTGAAGCCTGTTGATTTTTCTCTATATCATACTGCCTTCTTGTAGACTGGGGATTTCAGTTTGGCCTTGGCAGGCAGGATTTTTATGGGTAGACAGAAGGAGTATAGGGAGGAAGGAGAACCACCCATCTGTTGAGGTGATTAGAGGGATACAAGGCCAGTCACTCCACTCTTAAGGTGATTAGAGAGATGTGCATGTGACTCTAAAACCTTCTTAGAGGGCTTTCTTCATAATAAGTAGTTAATACCCTTTAGTTGAATGAATGAATGGCTGAGTAGTGTGAATCAGATTCTAAGATGAGCCCTTAAGAGACTTTTTTATGAATCAGAAATATTTGGGGAACATACTGTATTAGCCCAGTGTTCTTTTGACAAATGCCTAATTTAAAAATGACTAGAGGGAAAGAAGATGATCTCAGCTGGAACCCACACTAGAGTACCCAATTCATGCAGGAATGGGTGCCCTTATGCCATCAGCTTCCGGAGGATGTAGAAGCCATAGGCCAACAGTAAGCATCTTTGCATTACTGCTACTTGATCACTTATCAGGGCTCGCTGGTGCTTACCAGTTGGGCTTTTATGAGCCAAAAGAATTGTTTCTCTTTCCAGATAGCTTACCTACATCTTTTATTGTAATTTAACTTTGAAGTACCAGGAAAATGAACTGCTTGCTGTAATCATTAGTTTGAAAAGTTTAAATATCACCCATTTTGTGCATGTTGTATTTTAAGATTTAAAAAAGGTTCATTTAAAAGGTGAAAAAGAGTAGCGACAGTAGTCTTATCTAAGAAACATCAGGTTTTCCATCGCTAATTAGTTAATACAGTACTTGTAAAGTTCTTGGAAGATGAAGAGCACGGTGTAATTAAGTGTCGCCTTTTATGAGCACCAATAGACTTTAATCCCATTATAAGGTCATAGTCTATTTTGCTACACTGGAGAGTTTTTTCCTCTCTGTATATTGAGGTATTTCTTTAGAAGAAAATGTGGAAAGGAATTATTTTCCCTGGTTTCTTTCAGTGTTTACTGCCTTTAAACCAATTGATATTTTTGCATTTTCTGTGGGTTTTGTAATCTAGTCCCAGGTTCATAGTACCTGGGGGTAGGAGTGGAGGGCACTCTAGAGGGTCTGGCATGATTTGAACCAGGTTTTCTACTCAGACCGTTGCCCCTAATTTTATTCTGATTTAAGCACCTCCATTCTTTTTCCTTCCGGGACTTTAAATTTGTAATTTCCATTTATCATTTCTCTCTTCAGTCTAGTTGTCCAGCCAGTTATTAAATCCTAAACTTACCGGACTGTTTCCTCTTTACCAAGACCTGAGTGACAGCACTGGTTTAGATCTTCTGGCCGCTTGTCATTTTTCTGCTTCCCTTTGTTATATAAAAACATGTTCTTACATTTTGAAAGGGTCCTTGAGCATCCCAAATGAAAGTTATTTTTTCTTTCAACAAGGAATTTCACTTAAATTATGAACAATAGTCTCATACACTGTCAGTAGCATTTGTTATCTTGTGATGGTCATACCTTAAAATTCTACTACAGGTGGAAGTCCTGCCCAACAAATTCCTAATGGTTTGTTGGAAGAGGTAACTAAGGAGATTTTTTTCCACTACTAAGTTACGTATTTTGCAGTTAATCAAGACAGACATAAACTTTAAACTCTCTAAACTTTCATATTGAAGATTCATAATTTAAAAAAATTCTGAACAATTATTTATGTATAATATTAATACCCAACAACCTAAGAGGCAAAGAGCAATGAATTTATGTTCACATACAGTTACTTATGCAGGGGAGGAAAAATTCTCCTCTACTGTATGCATCTCTGGCTGCTCCAAGAATGAAACAGACAAAAGACACATTGACAGGAGAAAAGCATACACATTTTATTGAAATTGTACATGTACATGGGAGCCTTCACAAAAGCATGAAGACTGGAAGAAGTGACCAGAGCGGGAAGCTTTTACACCTTTTAGAGAAAGGAACAATACAGTTGTGAAGAATTGACTAGACAAAGGCATTTGGGCCAAGGGTAGTAAATTGTGAAGAAGTAACTAAGAAGATAAGGGTTAGTTTACCAAGATTTGTGTATACAGCCTTCTTGACCCTAAGTTCCCTATTTCTGGGAATAAGGAAGTCTTCTGTCTTGGTAAAGGGAGGGCACCTTTTTTACATGCAGCCATATTCCCATGGTTATTTTAGCCTTCAGTCTGTATTTGCTTAAATAATTCCAAATTTTCCCCCAATCATTATTTTATTATAGCTTCTCTGATTGGGAGTTCTTTTTTTGATTAACCTTGTCTTTGATTAGAATCACCATTCAGTTGTTTTTTTAAGGATTGTATTCATGTACTTTCATTTAGGTAATGTGTTGTTTGCTCTTCCTTTTCTTCCTGAGCTCCTGAAGCATACCTTTACATCTCCTCTTGTCTTATTATCTCTCTGTTGTATCTGTCTTTTGAACCAGAAAAACACCAGAGTATTTCACAAATTTGTCATCCTTTCTCAAGGCCCATGATAATGCAATCTTTAATATTACAGAATATGTACTGCAGCCTATAGGCCATATGATATTACTATCATTTAACTCATAAGCAACAGTCATGTTTTGGGTAAAGCTGTTGTAAGATTATGCAGCAAACTCTTGACATAGCCTCTTTTATAGTTTTCACATTTTAAAGGTTTTTTTTCTTAAGATTTTATTTATTCATTTGACAGAGAGAGAGAGCACACAAGTAGGGGAATGGGAGGCAAAGGGAGAAGCAGAGTCCCCACTGAGCAGGGGGCCCAATGTGGGGCTCAATGCCAGGACCCTGGGATCCTGAGCTGAGCCAAAGGCAGATGCTTAACTGACTGAGCCACCCAGGTGCCCCCCATTTTAGAAGATCTTATTGTGCTTTGTCGTAAGTATAGATCATAGATTTTTAAATGTTAGAAATTTCTAAGAGATCCTCCAATCAATCTTGAACCCCGTGAGTCTTATTTCTTTTTACAATGTCAGTGGAAGATTACCCAATTCCTGCTTTCTTCCATTGACATGGAACTTGCTATTTTGACTGAAGTTCTTTTCATTGTTGAAAATTCTGACATTGAATAGAAAGCTTTGTCATTGTCATTCCTTCTCATTAGTTGATATAATGAAAGTAATGCCTTATTTCCTCTTTCTTAAAAGTTTTCCAAGAAGTTGAAGGGCTTTGTGTAACCTGACTTTTCTCCACTCATGTTTTCCTCTTTTGTAATCTCTATTTTGAAGAAAAGCTTTGAGGGAAATTTTAACTTGTAATCTTCTATTCTCTTTAATTAAACCAATGCCTTTTTATTTTTTATTTATTTATTTTTTTAAAAGATTTTTATTTATTTGACAGAGAGAAACATAGCCAGAGAGGGAACACAAGCAAGGGGAGTGAGAGAGGGAGAAGCAGGCCTCCTGCCGAGCAGGGAGCCCCATCTGGGGCTGGATCCCGGGTCTCCGGGATCATGACCTGAGCTGAAGGCAGGCGCTTAACCAACTGAGCCACCCAGGCGCGCCCCCAATGCCTTTTTAAAAAAAATATTTATTTATTTATTTGACAGAGAGAGAGATCACAAATAGGCAGAGAGAGAGGAGGAAGCAGGTTCCCTACTGAGCAGAGAGCCCGATGTGGGCCTTGATTCTAGGACCCTGAGATCATGACCTGAACCGAAGGCAGAGGCTTTAACCCACTAAGCCACACAGGCACCCAACCCAATGCCTTTTAAAATTATTTTACTTCCTCTTTGAGAATGCTGTGCAAATATAGTTTATGAGTATGGATTGTTGTGTGAGTAAAATTATAAAGTAGAAAGTCATTTTTATTAAGAATATACATGATATCTATATAGTACAAATTCATATCTACTAAGGGGATGACATAAATGCTTATTAAATAATAATACTACACACGTGATAAGGAGGACTGACACTGTGTATCCCAAACAAAAAAACTCTGTGATGCCAAATAAAAACCATCCACTTAGGCGGGGGATGGGGGGTGGGGGGAGGGGTTCAGAATAACAAGACAAATGAGGAATACAGGTTCTTTCATTCCACACTGAGTGGGAAGAAAACAGTACAAGTTGCTCACTCCATCCAATGGAGGAGGGAAAATCTTCTAAAAAGCCAATCGGGATGGAACAGCTTCAAAGATGGTTTTCATCTCTGATTTCTGTGGACTTCTCTGCGCTTTAAAATTGTTAAGTATGTTAAGAACAAAGGAACATTGACGCTCTTTCTCCCCCATTTTTGCTTTCTGTTTTTCAGACTACATAAGATGAGAGAGAAATGGACTGCTGTTGCTGGTTTCTGAGCAATACTGGGGAGAAACTGTGCTGGAGTAAATGATAAGAACCTTAGTCATGCTTTTAAAATGTAAATCCAAATATTCTTGGTGGTCAGTATTCCTCTTAATGACCCAGTGATACTTATCTAAATGGAACCCAAACTGCTACCTCGAGAGCACACCGTATTCTAAAATTCTTAATCTGGAGTGCTGCTTTCAGTGACAAAGCTGAAATTCCCAACCATCTTCTCTAGGCTGGTTTATACTGTTGGCTCATACTGATTTTATCCGTAAACAGATTAGCAGGTAATTGTCATAAGACATGTAGTTAAAGCAGATTTCCTCATGCTGTATTTGTGCAATTAAAAAAAATTTCCAAATTTATATGCAGGATTTTACACATATTCTCATGTATTTTACTCTTCAAGGTTGTTTCAAACCATCAAGATAATTTTGAATCTTGGTCCCATCAGTCTCACACCGACACTTTATTTGACTTCTTTCAATGAAGATCTGAAAAGATATCTTCTTGTGCATTCATTTAGATAAAAAAATGACAAAATGTTGAATGTTAAATGTCAAGGTGAGAGCCCTATAGTGTGGTGCAAAAATCCTTCCAGGAATTTTACTCTACTTCCATGCAGGCCGAGTTTCAGAATTTTAGCTATATGAATCAGTAAGTTCACCTTTTAATGGAGATGTCTATAATGAAGATGCATGATATGGACAGCATTCTCTAGCATAATATTCCATTCCTAAATATCAGACTTTTTTTCTTTTTTTCTCTATTATTTTTATTTATGTTTAAACTGTTTTGTCATACCCCCTACCCCCAAACTACTTCTTTATCCATTCTCATTACTCTCTGCTCTGTTACCACTTTGAGGCATTCTGAATGGAGCATGTAGTTGCAGATGTGCTGATACATAGAAAGATACCCATGTATATGTATGAGAAATAAGAACCACGCCTTTCAGCATTAAGCTTGAATGATTCTTAACATTTGAATGTTAGCTTTCTTTTTAAAAATATTTTATTTATTTATTAGAGAGAGAGAGAGAGAGAGAGAGAGAGAGAGAGACAGTGAGTGAGAGAGGGCATGAGAGGAGAGAAGGTCAGAGGGAGAAGCAGACCCTCCATGGAGCTGGGAGCCTGATGTGGGACTTGATCCCGGGACTCCAGGACCAGGACCTGAGCTGAAGGCTTAACCAACTGAACCACCCAAGTGCCCCGAATGTTAGCTTTCTAAAGAAACCAAAACAAAGCATTTTTATTTTCAAAATATTGATCTATAGAAATAGAGAAATTATTTGATTTCATTTTCTTCTATAGGTATAACATGTGGGACTCTAGTCTATGGGTGAAGTAATAAGAAAAGACCAGAGGCAAAGAAATGGCAGGATGCTAGGAATTCTAAGTGGTTTTAATAAAATCTTATGATCTATCATATCAAGTCCCTTGAACCAGTATCAGACAAGAAAAAAAAAAAGATGCGTGAAAGACAAGCACACAGTGGTATTGCATAATAATGGAGGATAAGTTTGTTAAGACGGTAGACTCCATTCTGTGCTTGAAAGCTGGGGAGGATAAAGTGGACTTTCCTTATGCAGAAAAGAGAAAATAGCTCTTTTACACCTTGCTGCATGCCTGCAGGTCTGTGAATGTTCTCAGACTTTGTTGGTTATCTCAGCTCTCTCGTTCTGAAATAGAGCCTTTCTGGGATGTATTGGCAGAGATTCCTTCTTCATACTTTGAAGGCCAATTCTGAAAAACCAGTTTGAGTCACTACATTACAGTTCTTGATCACTTGCAATGAGGTATCAATATCAGAGAAATTAAGGGAATGTGAAGGATGTCCAACTATTCTAAAATAGTTAGAATTATTTGATGGAAAGAGGCCAGTTTATATAATTATAATATTTCTGAGTTGGAAGAGATCTTCAGATTAGTTAGTCTAACTCCTTCATTGGAGCTCAATGATATATTTACTTTTGGGAAAATCACTTTTAACTTCAAAGATAATTTGAGTAACATTAAATCTCTTTGTGCCAACATAAAGCACTTAATAAATAATCCATTAGTTCCATTATGGTAATAACAATGAAGGTGATTTATTGGGTACCAGGTGCTGTTCTAAACCCTTTGCATTTATTAGCACATTTAATCCTTATAGTCACCACAGGGGATGGGTTTAATTTTTATGTCCCATTTTTTTGATGGAGAAGCAGAGGTACGTACAGGTAAAGTAGTTTACCTAAAAACTGGGTAGATGTGATAGATGTGGTAGAACCCTGGATTTGAACCTAAGAAATCTAGTTCTAGAGCTTACAATACCTGACCGAGCAACTGTCATGTCTGTCTGGATTGCAGAGAGACAAAGCAACTACAAATCTGAAGTGTAAACAGTTTGCGGGAAGTCAGCTAAGTTGGTGGCAGTTCTAGATTGATAACGGAAAAATTGTGGCTTTGTCAGACTTAGTGCTGTCTCCTATAGGTTTGGAGTTGCTGTATAATAATTTGTCTGATCTGTGTCCCAGGTTCCTGTCATGGAGTTCTGAAACCCTTGGAATTTCCCAAGTGATAGAAGTATTTTTGTTATTTTTGAGTCCCTTAGGTCACGTCTGAATTTATGCTAATGAGGGGACTATGGTTAGGGCTGTAGATAACTTGGTTACTATGTGATTAAAGGGTTGGAACTTAGAATGCCCCTGACCTCCAGGAAGGGCTGGAGGGCTGGAGATTGAGTTAAATCATATGAGCAGTGATTTAATCAATCATATTTATATACTGAAAACTTAATGAAAACTTTGGGCACTGAAGTTTAGTTATGGTTCCTGGCTGGCGAACACAGTGATGTGCTAGGAGGGTGTTGTGCCCTGATTCCATGAAGACAGGACATAGGGGCTCTTTCTGGAACCTTCCCAGACTTCACACTATGTATCTTTTTATTTGGTTGTTCCTAAGTTGTATCCTTTTTAATAAAACTGTAATTATAAGTATAATTGTTTTCTGAGTTCTGTGAGTTATTCTAGTGAATTATCAGACATCAGGGGGCTTATGGGAATGTCCCAGGTTTGTAGCCAGTTGGTCTGCAGTGAGGACAGTTTTGTTGTAGCCTGGGCCCTTTAACTTGGTGGGGCTGTGTTAACGCCAGGTATTTCATACCAGAGTTGAATTGAAGCACACAAGTTAGGGTTGAAACAGAATAGGGATTATTAAGATAAACATTAATCAGTACTTCCTTACATTTGGTAACAAAACTAAGACTGTATTTTATTAAATACTACAGTCAAGGATGTAGAGGGATACAGAAGATGACTGTTCTTGAGCTCTTCCTGAAGGACGTACATGTTTGTATAAGTTCATGGTGTGAGTGTGTATATAAAATTGGAACATTTTCAACTATATATGTGATTATATGCTTTGATTAGAGAGAAGAAAAACTTAAAGGAGAAGAGAAGCTGGAATAGTTTCATTGACACTAAATCTTCATTGTAAGTTTATAAACATAGGCAAGAAGGAATTTATGATATTACTGAATTCAGTCCCTTTATTGTGGGACATTGAAGTATATCCATTCAGTTTTGAGAACTTGTCTAAGGTCATACATCCAGTTAGGGTTAAGCTAGGACTGGACTCCGAGAAGCTTTAAGGCTGGATTGGGGTCTAGACTCAATGTTTTCCCGTCTACGGTGCTGCTCACTAAAGGAGAAATGGTGCATATATCTTAAACACTTATGTATTTGTACTCCTTGTGTAAATTGGCAAGTGGTATATAAATGCTGTTATGACTGAAAATTTCAACAACACATAAATAACTAGAATAAACATTAAAATTTGTTTTCCCATAGCAATCACAGTTCTCTCTTATAGGAAGTCATTTTTACATTTTGGTGTGTATTCTTCTAAACATGTCCCCATGCATTTACATACACATAGTGATATATTGGCTTGGTTAAAAGTGCTTTTCCATAAAAGAGTTTATAAGTACATAGTTCTCTTCAGTTTTCTTCTCATACTTAATGATAAATAGTTATTAGGAACTGGGACTTTGTAGTCTTATAGATCTGAGTTTCAAATGCAACTATATCCATGCTAGCTCTGTGACTTTAGGCTTAGTTAAGCTCTCCAAGCTTTAGTTTTCTCATTTATAAAACTGGATAATGATACCTATCCATAGGATTATTTTGAGGATTAAATTGACATATAAGAAGTACTTAGTGCTGGAAGGTCATCATTATACATTCTTTTCACCTATCTGTAAGTTTACTGATCCTTTATTTTACTATTCCCAGCCTATTTTAAAGCCCATCAAATGCATTCTTCATTTCAACTTAAACATTTTTCAATTTTTAGGATATTTCGTTTTTTTTTAAGTTTCCAGTTCTTTGATAAAATTCCTATCTGATCCCCATTTTGTCCATCTTTTTTAATTTAAATATTCACAGTAGTTATTTCAAAATCCAAGTCTGCTTATGACACTATCGTGATCAGTTGTGGATCTGCTTCTCTTGACTTTTTTTCTGTGTTAATTATAGGTCACATTTTCAAGCTTCAGCCCGTGTCTCATAATTTTGGTTGTATACTGGATATTATATGCAAAAAATAGTGAAGCTTGAACTAGATTATTATCCCACCTCCCCAGAGGATGCAGTTTCCTTTGTAAGGAAGCTATGATGAAAGATTGATATTTTTTATTTTAGTAGAGTCGAGCTGGGTCAGTGCTTGATTGATGCTTTAACTAATTTCAGATCATCCCTGTTTTAAAATATGTTATGGATGAGTTCAGTTCTACTCCTCAGACAGGACTTTGTGACTTAGGAACTAGAAGTCAGTGATACCTTTCTCTGCTTTTGAGCCCTGCCTTCAGCTTCTACTTAATAAGACTGGGGAAGAATTGTTGGATAAGGAAGATCAGCATTCCATTTGAGACTCTTCTAGATTTTATACTATCTCTCCAGTTCATACAATCTTACAATTTTGTTTGTTTATTTCCTTGTCCCAACAAAGAAATTCTTATAGTAGACCAGCTCCTCTACTTGTTTTATTCCCAGATAAGACATATTCCCAGACATGAAAAAGCAGTCACAGTCTTTATTCAACTAAAAAGGGTTCACACTCTTTTCTGAAATTTTGATTTGTGGCTGTTATTCTTTGATGGCTTTAGAGAAAAATATACCTTTTAGTTTAGCTGGTGTTTTCTTGTTATGACAAGAGCAATATTCTTTTATGATTTCTTATGCTCTAAGTAGAAGTGGAGTTATAGAAGTTTGATACCTTTGATTATAAAATAAGTTGATAGAAGTCCTTCATTAAAGGTCCGTGGACAATACTTACATTCAGGATGACAATGAAATCAGTGTAAGACAGACTGGCTAGAATTACCTCTGGTGAGAGGATTGACATATTTTAAAATAGCACTGTTAATGATGGAAAATATGAGTATAAAAGATAGGTTGACAATGAAAGTCTCATAAAATAGTGAATGAGATAAAGATGTTCAGCTTTGCATTTCAGATCAAAATATAACCAATACAACTCTCATTCTAAGTGGCATTAGCAATATCAAATTCAAAGCAACAGACATATTTTTCCTGTAACTCTCACCTGGCTAGTATTTGAGAGAAGTCGTGCCATGAACCTTTACTTCTCATATTTACTATCTCTTGATTAGCTGTACTCTAAACCAGTTAGGGAGACCTTCCTGCTCTCCTGGCTGAAGCTCTGCTCCTAAAAATTCTGTCAGTCAGCACTGTGTAAAATGAGTGCTCTGGTAGAAAAATAGAGGCTCAGCTTCCTTTATAGATCTTATTCACAATGGGAGGCAGAGGCTGAGATCCCTACCCTGCTGGCAGCCCAATGATATAAATCAGACTCACTTCAGTCAACTTTCCCTACAGTGAATAAAATCCAAGTCTTTAAATAACATATGGCTGTGCTGTGGTTTCATTGCTCTGACAGAACGTGATCTAAACTGTCAGTTTCTAATCTAAGAAAAGATAGGGAAAATGAGGAGGAAATGACGATGAAGCATTTCATTTATTTTGGGAAGAAAATAAGATGTAATGCTCCAGTAAATAAATGACTAAATAACTGTATTTGGGGGTTGATTTTAGAGTCTTTGCCAGTCTGGTATTACCTAGAATCTCTGTGGCTCATTGGATTTTGGTGTCTTTATCCTGAACTTCAAGATATTCACAAGAAGAATGTAATGCCTTTTGTTGTTGTTGAACATTTACATTCATGACAGTATATACTGTAAGACAGAATTTTGATTCTGACCTCACACTAAAGAGTAAATTTCTGAATCTATGCTTTGAAAACATATACTGTATCTCCAAAAGAGAAACAAATAAGAGTAACAACTACCTGCTACCATTATGCTAACTTTATGTACTTACTAAATGCCATGCTCTGTAGTACGCATATCAAGTAGTTAGGAAAATACTGAATGGAGTCCAACACCATTGAGCATACTGTGATAAATGAACATATAAGACAAGAAAAATTTTCAGGTTGAAATAGTACTTTTTGAGGACATACCTAAGCACTAAGATAAAAGGGACCACTGAAGTACAGTTCCACAGATAGGCAGATTTTAGATTTTCAAGAAGAGATAAAAGAAAGATGCTTTTAGTGCTAACGGTCCTGGTGTGTGTGCTTGTATACATGAGATGCAAAAGAAGTCATCCCTAAATTCTAAAAACTTTCTAAAAAATTCTAAAGAACTTTTTGGATGTAATTCCTAGAATGCTTCTTTATAGTTTTTCTGGGTGTTTCACTTTATACTTTCTCTGTACTTATTTCCCCAGTGTTCTAGAACTGCATTCATCTTTCAGATTCTTTGCTGCTGTGCTAGAGAAACACAGGGTCTGTTGATGCTGTATACTTAGAAATTCAAATGTAAACTTAGGAAAATTTCTTCTCTGCAAGAGGGAGGTCATGAAAAACATTTTGGGCCCTGGAAATGGACAAAGGTGGTCTTTTCTAGGTAGAAAAGCACTGAGCTGATACCTTCCATTTGTCCCTTAGGATCAACTTTCTACTTTTCTGCACCCTGTTCTCTGCCTCAGGAGGCTTGATCTGTATGGCTATCCATTCCCTTTGTCTTCAGATGGGTTTTGTCAGTGGGGAGCTGGTGAAAGATCAGAGGGAGGGAAGAGAGAGCCGACTGGATATTTCATGCCCCGGTTTCCTTACTGTGAAGTTGACTCAGTCCTTTTCAGCAGAAGTCTCTGGTCCTCTCAAGGGATTATTCTCTACTTGACTTTCTCCCTCCAGATTCCAGTAACACTGCTTCCCTGACATAGGGATAAGTCATAGTCAGGCTACTAGCAGCCCTCAGTGACCCTCCTGTATATTGTGGTTCCCTGATAGCATTGCTTTTATAATTAATTACTTTGTAAATAAACTCTTCAAATTAACCTATTTCAAGTGTGCTGCCTGTTTTCTGTCGGGACTCTGGTAACAATTCTGTTAATCCACAAGAAAGAAAAGTTATTAAGGATCTATATATTAAGCTTACAATGTTGTTAAATTTATACTGGACCAGTGTTTAATGCTTAACTTCACAAAAAAGCAAAGAACAATATTGTTTTCTATTATCTAGAAGAATATTAAGGCAAGACTGTTAGGATTTCAAAGACCATGAAACGAACATACTTTTATAAATTCATTTTTTTTTTTAAGATTTTATTTATTTGACAGAGAGAAACAGCCAGAGAGGGAACACAAGCAGGGGGAGTGAGAGAGGGAGAAGCAGGCTTCCCGCCGAGCAGGGAGCCCCATGTGGGGCTCGATCCTGGGTCTCCAGGATCAGGACCTGAGCCGAAGGCAGTTGCTTAACCAACTGAGCCACCCAGGTGCCCCTATAAATTCATTTTTAAGGAAAATAAAATTTTGTGTATGCAGCTTGATACCAAAAGCTTGGTACCTTTTTCTTGACGGAGGCATGTCTGTTTTCAGATCTTTCTTGACTTATATAAAAAGACACCTTAAAAAGCTAACTTATTTATTTCAGGAAATACAATGATAATTTTAATGGAAACAATGATTTTGTAACCATATTTTAGGAAGACATTTTGGACAGCAGGGTATGCTGAACCATGGGAATATTAAATTAGAGAGTGGGATTTTATTTCTAATGGGGATGATAGTGAATATAGTATACAGTTTTTACTCCTGAAGTTGACTTGACAGGCACAGAGTAACAAAAGTATGAAGTGGCTTTTTTTTTTTTTTTCAAATGGTCGTCCTCCTAGATACATAAGAGTCACCTTAGATCAATATGCCAATTTTTAAAAAAGATTTTATTTGTATTTGAGAGAGCGCGTGCACACGAGAGAGAGCAGGAGGAGCAGCAGAGGGAGGTGGAGAAGTAGGCTCCCCGCTCAGCGGGGAGCCCCATGTGGGGCTCAATGCCAGGACCCTGGGATCATGACCTGAGCTGAAGGTAGGCACTAAACTGACTGGGTCACCCAGGCATCCCTCAATATGCCAATTTCAATTCAAGGAGTATTTCTTAAGCATCTAATATGCTGGAGCATGTAAATGGAAACTGGTAAATACCATAGTGTGGTCCACAATTTCTTGCAGATTAAAGGCTAGCAGAAAAGACAAATGAAGCATTTTTAATATAATGAGTATTATGAAAGAAGCATGAGAAAATCTATGTTCTCATCTGGAGGGAATCCTAAACCATTACCACCTAGTTATCCAAGTTAAAAACCTGATAGGCATTCTTGAATTTTGACCCTCAATAATTGGTCACCAGATTGTACCTATTTTGTATCTTATAGCTGTTCCCATTTTTACATCATTAAAAGACTAATGCCCTCGTTGAAGTCCTCATTATTTCTCTCCTGGTGTCCTGCACCTATCCCTGCTTCCAGTCTTACTCTTCAAATCTACATTTCACATTGTCATAAGAGTATTCTGTTTATAAAGCAAAACTGATTATTATAGCCATACAAAAAACTTCTCAATGACTTTCCAAACTATGATAGATAAAACACTGTTCTTTAGTGTGGTGTTTGAGGGTATCCATGACCTGGACTTTGCATCTACCTTCCATTGCATCCCTCCCCTTGTAGGGCAGGCACTAAATAATGAATGAATGAGTTAAAGACATTTAAAGTGATTTGATTTAACAGAGATGAATATAGAAAGATGTTTTATTAAACTACACAGAGATACAGGAAATGATTTCATGCTAATTAAGCTCCCCTTCCCTTCCAGATAACTTTATTCATTCATTCAAAATTGATTTAATCCATGAATATGTTGGGCTTCAAAGGGATGTATAAGAAATATACCCTAGTGTGAATGGTATTTGCAATTTCCCTGGTAAGACATTGCCCAATTAGGCATTAATGCAAGACTACATTTGCAGATTGAAAGCACGTACTGAAGAAATTCATAGAGGGAGAAAATCCCCTGTGGGGCAGAGGCTGAGCTAGACTGGAGGTGTGAGTGCTACCGTGTGGGAAACTCTGTTTTTGGTGGAATTTGCCACATTTGGCAACTCCTTGGAAACCAAGGAATTTTCAAGAAGAACTTTACCAGACCTCTGTAGAGCTCAGACCCCCCCACTGCTGAGGTCTGAAATGTAGAAAAGAAGCTGATGAACTGATCATGCACTGCTGGCATCCTTTAGAGATGGAACTGGGACCATTATCCTACCTCTCCTTGGGTTCTTCAGTGTTGCCCTTATCTCCAAGAAATGTCCAGGACCTGACTGTAGGCTGGGAAAATGATGAGGTACTGTTATTTAGTAGACTCTCAGACACCCTGGTGAGAGGTTAAGACAAATTACTGAACATGTAGGGAACAGAAGTAAGTCTGCTTTGTTTTTTGTAGTTAACAGTTGAATATGTGAATTCAAACCTTCCCTCTGCTTTGACTTAGGAATTATCCTATAAGATACACTTCTTGGATAAGTTACATGATGGCTTTTCATTGCCACTCCAGTGAAAGGAATCTGGTATATATCTGATAATGCCTTTTCCCCTCTGTAACTCTTCTTTCCAATTGTGATATGTTCTTAAAGAGCCAAGGAAAGCATCAATCCACATAGGTTTTGTTTTGTTATATGTAAACCCAGATATTAATTCATTTATTGTGAGAGAACCTATACTGGAATCCTTTGCGTAGTTAACCTTTTAGAGTTTTGGTCAAAAAATATATTTTTTTCATAACTGCATTTTTTTTTGATACCCATTACTGAATTATGTTTTAACAGTGGGATAAAAAAGGTATTCTTTTGGTTTTGGAGAGAGTAATCTACTTGGAAAATTAGTTAAAAGTCAATTTCTCTCAATTTTAATTTCTGATATGAAAGGGAAGGGACCTTAACATAGAAATTTCTTGGTGATTTCAATGAAAATTAAAGTTCTTAGGGTGGCTCAAAGATGGCCATCAATAAACTAAAATTAGGATTTCAGAAAGAGCATACCATTGAGAACTCACCTTTTCTAAAAGATCTTAGTAGGCCTCATTCATAGCCATTGAAAAGGGTCACAAATGTCACCTAAGAAGTAATGAATAGAATCTGATTGTTTTTGCAGTTTCCTTTGTTTTAGAGTCTGTGACTTATTTCTAATTACTAGGTTTTTTTTTCCTAGTGATAAGTATTGTAATATAACTGCTAAGCCTCATATCTTTATTAAAAAAAGGCTATTAATTATAAAATAATGTTATATGTCTGTGGATACACTTGTAATCATTTTAAGGATAAACTTTGCTGTATTGGTAATAGCTAATATTTGAGAAATGTTTACTATGTGTCCAGTACCACTTTAAATGTTTTATATGCAACAATTCATTCACTCCTCAGAATAAGCTTAAGAAATAGATACTATTCATGTAACAGTTTAGGAAACTAAGGCACATAGAATTTAATTAACTTACCTAAATTCTTGTAGGTAGTTAACTGTGTTTTTTGGATTTGAACCCAGATAACCTGACTTGAGCCTCAATGCTTAAGGTCACACTGTACTGCTGCTTCATAGAAAGTTTAAACTGATGCGCTACAGTAGAATGGTCAGGTGACTTGGAAAGTCATGGAAAATCTTAAATCCACAGAAGATGACACTTTATATTCCCCTTTGTCATCTTTTTGGAACATTATTTTGACATTTGAAATTAATTTATCTCTTACTGAGAAACTGTGTGTGTGTGTGTGTGTGTGTGTGTGTGTGTGTATCATTTAAGAGGAAAGAACCGAATATTCCTGTTTTTTTTCAGAGTTCTGGGGATGATGGTTAAGTCTCAGTAGTAAGATTTGATTAGAAATTGCAAAAGATGGTTAAGCAATGGAGAAGAGGAATGGGAAAGATACTGCTTTGGAAGGATAATTTACATTAAGGTTAAGATGTCTTGACAGTGAGGTGAGTTTGGTTCATCATGTGTTCTGTGGCCATACCAGGCCGTATGAAGGGTTTAATCTTTCTTTTCTTTCACTCTTATTTTAAAAGATATTTTATTTATTTATTTATTTATTTATTTATTTATTTATTTATTTAGAGAGACAGAGAGACAGAGATAGCGGAAAAGTGGCAGGCAGAGGGAGAGGGAGAAGCAGGCTCCCTGCCGAGCAAGCAGCTGGAAGTGGGACTCAATCCTAGGAGCCTGGGACCATGACCCAAGCTTGATTCCAGGACCCGGGGACCACAGCCCAAGCCAGAGGCAGATACTTAATCAACTGAGCCACCCAGGCGCCCCTCCAGTTAATCTTTCAAGGCCAGAGTAAGATAGTATTTCTAAGGAGTGAAAAATGTGTAGATGTTGGTTTTGGGAGATTGTTCCAGGCACTGCTTATAGAGCGGATTGACACTGGAGATACCAGTAGTAGCCAAGCTAAGAGGCTGTCATTTTTTCCATCTGGAAATGCTGGGATTAGATAAAAAACAAAACAAAAATTCAAGAGGTGCTATAGAAAAGCTATGTAGATTGATATGGTAGTAAAATTGGAGATGCTAGTGTGTTTTAAGAGAATGAAGGGATTCTAAAATTTAATTTGAGGATTAACTATTTCACATATGGGGCCTGGGTGGCTAGTTGGTTAAGTGCCTGACTCTTGAATTTTGGCTCAGGTTGTGATCTCAAGGTTATGGGTTCGAGCCCTTCGTGGGGCTTGGTGCTTAGCTGTGTCTGCTTGTCCCTCTCCCACACCCTCAGTCCTTCGCTCTGCATGCACTCCCCCGCAACCCCCTCTCATAAATAAGTAAATAAATAAAATCTTAAAAGATTTCACATGTTATCAGCATATTAAAATAGAGACATACAATAGACATCTAGACAGAGAGAGTAGAATGACTGGAGATTTGGTTATCAGGATGGGTATGGCATCTCTGGCTCATATCATTGCATGGCCTCTGGGCTGTCTTGATGATTCCCCTTTTATTCCTCTCTTGTTCATTTTCCACACAACAGCCAAAGTGATCTTTTCAGGAAGTAACTGTAACATATTGCTTCATGCTTTAATCTCTTTAATATACTGTTTTCAAATAGGGAGGAAATGGATGCATAGAAGGCATTTAAAAAAAATTATTTGAGAGAGAGTGAGAGAGAGTATGAGAGGGGAGAGGTCAGAGGGAGAAGCAGACTCTCCACGGAGCTGGGAGCCCAATGCAGGACTTGATCCCAGGACTCTGGGATCATGACCTGAGCCGAAGGCAGGTCAAGTTGCTTAACCAACTGAGCCACCCAGACGCCCCTAGAAGACATTTTTGAAGGAGAGGCTTTGTTTTGAGCTGTCACAGTGAAGGTAGGACTACTGCTTTAGTTGGCCTAAGTCAGGAATTCTCCATATCCTGAACTATTATAATCCTTAAAGATTTATATGCTGACATTCATATGCTTTCATTATACATTATTATTTCCCTTTCTTAGTACCATTTAGATATTATATTGGGTTTTTAAAAAATATTTTATGTATATAGGTAAGATTTATAATATCTATGGAATTCAAGGTAAGGGAATTTTATAAAATATTTCTTTTATATACAATATTACTTACTGTTTTTTTAATTTTTCTGTTCATCACTGAAAGAAAATAAGGAAGAAATCATAATTCAAAAGAATATATAGAGGGGCGCCTGGGTGGCTCAGTGGGTTAAAGCCTCTGCCTTCGGCTCGGGTCATGATCTCAGGGTCCTGGGATTGAGCCCCACATTGGGCTCTCTGCTCGGCAGGGAGCCTGCTTTCCCCTCTCTCTCTGCCTGTCTCTCTGCCTACCTGTGATGTATCTCTCTGTCAAATAAAAAAAAAAAGAATATATAGAGATTTGGAGGGACATTGTAAACATAGACAAATCTAAATTTAAATTAAATTATTTTTAAGCCTTGAGTTCCTCTCATTATCAGTAACAAGAATGAATACAGTGCTGGGTGCCACCCTGAAGTAAACTTGAATTACGAACACAAGGGCTGTCATCCTGGGTGAGGCCTGGACCACACAACCTGGCATACTACATCAGAGCGTGGTACAGAGGGGCAGGTTGGGGACAGACTGAGTAACAACTCTGATGTCTGTGTGGATGTTAAGTTGTACCGTCCCTAGTTTCCCTTGGTAAGTTATGATAAGTATGCCATTAATAAATTCATTCTGAGCTGCTTCTGAATCTATTTATATTTTTGTTCTATAACAAACTTTGGGAGAATGAACTCTGTAAGTTTACTACCAACTGTCCTAAACAATGTGTTCTCAAGCTATGAGAGAAGCTTCCTGGGATAAATTTTCCAGAATTTAGTGAGTTGCAGGGATTCACAAGAACAGGGACTCTGCATCCATTTTACACTGATCTATCCAGGTACTCTATAAAATGAGTTCTGTGATGAAATATACTTGGAAAACACTTCTTATGATACCCTTTTCTAGGAGATCATGGGGTATATTAGCATACTGAAAAATCCTTGGAAGGAAAGGAAATGTGCTCACAAAACCTCTCTATGTGCAATACCTTGCAGAGCTAGTGTTCCATGAGAAAACTGTCCTAGTAGTTTAAGAACTGTTGGAACTTTTTATATCTGTAGACTGACCAAGGGAATGTTGTTAGAAAATGACAAGTAGAGCATTTTCCATTCTCCTAACCCATTTCTAGTACAGATTATTGACTGTGAGTATTGGGAGAGTGGGTCAGCCATCTTAATGATTCCCATCACCAATATCAGGGCAACCAACAAAGACAACAAACTCTTTGAAAGAATATAGAATTCGGAATGATCAGATGTAAGTTGGAATCTTTGTTCCATTATTACTTGCAGCTTTGTGATCTTGGGGTGGTCACTTGGTTCCCTGAGTTTCCTCATATATAAAATGGGGATAATAGTAATAGCTCTGTATTACTAAAATTACTCTGAGTTGTATTTGTTGCTATGTGTAGAAAGTTGGCACAGCATATCAATGATTTTTTGTTTAAAGTGTTTAATAAATTTTAAATGAGAATGAGTCCTTGTGTTCTAATTAGTGACTTAAATTATTAAACATGTGATAGGTGACTCTTTGATTTAAGGCTAAAATAATCTTTTGTGTATAAATATATAAAGGGAAGAGAAATCCAACTCTTCTTACAAAAAAACAAAACAAAACACAAACTATAGGGGTTAATAACTGTGTGGTCTTTCATTGTCCCAGGTGCAAACATCAGCCCATTAAATGGGTAACGCAGCTGGTCTAATTTAGCGCTCAGCACCCGTCTTTATCTCTGCTCTGTTGGAACTCACAACAGAGTAGCTTCTGAAAAACTGGTTTTAATACCTTGCTAAGGTAATATTCCCAAGATATTAGGCCCACAAATAGGTAACATTTTTCATCATTTCTTTTTACAGCAAACAGGATTTCGACCTCGCTTTTGTTGAAGTGTCTTTTTGCTTTCCTTAAAGAAACAACAACCAAAGAGAATACATACAGAACTCAGATTTTCCCCCTCCAAATCCAGAAAAGGAGACAAAACCATAGTGCCCTTTCTAGACACAAGATCCAGAAATAGTTGAAGAAATATATTAGCTCCGGATACAGGTAATTTAAGAAAATATTCTTATGTGCTGAATGTATTATGGTTGTGCAATTAAGAATGAGTTCATAAGGCAACACTTATCAGCAGGGGCTTTTCCATTTCAAAATAAGAGTGATTTGAATCCATTTGCACTTAGAACATAAATATGTGTCATTGGCTGCTGCTCAGCGATAAGGGGTATGACAGCATCAAACAGATGATGAAATGATGCATCTCTTGGAGATGGATTCCATCGTTATGGAACATGCTCAGGGCATAGTCCTGTGTTTTTATGCAAAAAACAAGTTGCCCCTACATTGTGGAAGTTGGATTTGAATTAAGTTTGTAGAGGTAAATCCAGGCAAGAATCTTAGGTACTATGAATGACCACCACAGGGAGAAATATTAAGGATGGAGAGAAGGGAAACTTTATTTTTACTTTTCCTGATAGTGTTGTTGTTGGTGTGTGTGTGTGTGTGTGTGTGTGTGTGTGTGTGTGAATGTACAAGAAGTAGAACACGTGTTTTGGACCCTAAAGTCATGCCTAACCTGTTAAAGGTCAAAGGAAGAAGTATATAGTACAGCAGGTATCAGTAGTTCATATGTACTCGGTGCAGCAGTACATGACGAAGGGGGAAGGATGAAGGCTATGAGGACTGGTGTGAGCCATGAGGTAATGAATATGCATACCTCCGAAAGTCATTCAAAGTACATTTTTTTTTTGAAATCACCATACAGCCCAAACAAGACAGCTGTATGGGCTCAAATCCAGCTCTGGAACTGGCAGCCAATTTATAAGCTCTGGGCAAAAGTTTAAAGAGCAGGGGTTCTGGAGTCAAACTGTCTAGTTTGATTCCTATTAACAGGCTAGCTGATAAGTTTGATAAGTTACTTAACATTTGAAAGCCTCATTTTCCTTATATCTGAAATGGGAATAATAACAGTACTTACTTTATGAGATTATTGTGAAGGTATTATGATAATGTATAGATGTAATGTGTTTATTATTTTTTTTAAATTTTATTTACTTGAGGGCGCCTGGGTGGCTCAGAGGGTTATGCCTCTGCCTTCGGCTCAGGTCATGATCCCAGGGTCTCCAGATCAAGGCCCACATCAGGCTCTCTGTTCAGCAGGGAGCCTGCTTTCTCCTCTCTTCTGCCTGCTTCTCTGCCTACTTGTGATCTCTCTCTCTGTCAAATAAATAAATAAAATCTTTAAAAAAAATACGCGAAAATTTTTTTATTTATTTGAGACACAGAGAGAGAGAAAGCAAGCAGGGAGAAGAAGGGGACAGTCTCCAATAGACTTCATACTGAGCACAGAGCCATTGCAGGGTTGGATCCCATGACCCTAAAATCATGATCTGAGCCAAAAACAAGTGTTGAATGCTTAACCGTGAACCATTCAGGTATCCCTGTAATATGCTTATAAACAAGATGACTGACACCTAGTAAACACTTAATAAATATTAGTTGTGTACACACACACATACACACATGCACAAATATACATTCAGATGATCATTTCCTCTTTTTAAATCACCATCTGGGAACACTATACCCTTTTTTAATAATGTCTGTGGCATATTCTTTGAGTGTAATTGATGGTAGCAATTGTTTTCTTTCAGAGTGGAAGGCAGTTTAGGTTTTGGAAAATATCACGAGTCCTTTCAAGTGAAAACTGATATTTAAGATAAATGATTAAATTGGGCCATATGATTTTTGGGCAAAAATAAGCTAATAAAAGAGAATACAAATTTAGGCATAAAAGGATGTATAGAGATAGGATTTCAGAGGGAATGGGTCATGATTATTTTGGGTTTCTAGCTTCCTGATATTCTTTTCTAGCACAGCATCTCAACGTTAAAATGTTGGAGAACCCTGGGGCTCAGTAATTGAGTATCTTTGTCGATCCTCACTCTCCCTAGGTGATCTGATCCAGTCTCATGGCTTTAAATATCTCTTTGCTTAAGTCCTACTAAATTTATATCTTCAGCTAGTTTCTGCCTCTGTACTCTAACTTATTCACCCAATCATCCGGTTGACACCTCCACGCAGATGTCAAATGAGCTCTTCAAAGAACAGAGTTCTTTGGATTCATACCTCTTTTTCAAACCTGTGTCTCCAGTATTCTTTCTTGTCTCAGCTAATGGCAACTCTGTTCTTCCAATTGTTCAGGAAAAAACTTTGTTGTCATATTTAACATCTTTTTTTTTGTACCTCATATCTGGTTCATCAGCAGATTCTGTCCACTCTGCCACCCCCCAGCTCTGTCATCCTGGCCCAAACACCATCATCTGTCCCCTTTTCCTTCTCTTACTTTTGTTCTTTTCCTAACTCAGTGATTCTGTTAAAATGAAAATCTGTTCATGTTACTTCTCTGTGGCTTCCTGTCAGACTCCTTTCCTATCTTTACTATGATCTGCAAAGTTACTAGGACCTATAAACTTGTTTCCTGTTGAACTTCTTGGACTCCAGTGACTCCTTTATCAAGCTGGGAGGGGGTTAGGGACAGTGTAAATCTCTAAGGATTTTGGAAGCAAGGTTCCCAGGACTTTGAGGGGGCTAGCTATTGTTGAGGAAGGGTAATTTATTACTATGTAATAAAACCTGAGTCATGAGACCCTTCAGATGTATATCAGTGAGTTGTATGCTTGGGGATGGTTGCCAGCATGTATCTTGGGGAGTAGAGATCAAGGAAGTTTCCAAAGGAATTTTTTTAAAAAAATATTTTATTTATTTATTTGAGAGAGAGAGTGAGTGAGAGAGAGCATGAGAGGGGAGAAGGTCAAAGGGAGAAGCAGACTGCCCACGGAGCTGGGAGCCCAATGATGCAGGACTCAATTCCAGGACTCCAGGATCATGACCTGAGCTGAAGGCAGTGACTTATCCAACTGAGTCGCCCAGGCGCCCCTCCAAAGGAATTTTTTTTTTTTTTTTTTTTTTTTTTTT